>CM070016.1:26175857-26428357 GCA_036247105.1 Cirrhinus mrigala
CTAACATATAACATACACACACACACATATATTATATATATACATACATATATGTGTGTGTGCATTTAATAATATTATTATAAAATATATAATATTTTTATTTACTATAAATGTATAAAAATTTAATAATATGCATATGAATACATAAATACAAATATATATATATAAATAGAAAAAAATATAATACATAAATAATTGTTGCAAGCCCATAAAATTTATGTGGTTTCAATAAGTGTAAAATAAATGAATAAGTGAAGTAAATGTACCTCTCTGGCCTCGTATGTATCCGGCACTGTGATGCGATACGGGGTGTCTGGTATGTCATAATACGGCTGGTCTTTGTGAATGTCCTGAAAGACATTTTAAAATTTAAGAAATCAATAATGTGTCAAAAGCATCTCCTGTAACAAAACCCAGGACAACTCCATACGAGGAAACCCATATTAACTTGATCTGAGCAGAGGAAGAAGCACTTACAGCGCTGAGTGAAAGAGACAAGGTCTGTAATATATCCAGCATGGTCTTCAGGACACGACCGCTCCACAACAAATGTGGAAAACTAGACACAAAAACAAAGAAACACAGCTGCATCGACGTTCAAGAAGAAGAAATCAATCTCAACTTAATCCACACAGAAACATGACAACATATCTACAGAAACAACATCTCTACATCTCTAGTCTGACATCATTTTTCCTGTTTGTAATGGAGAATGACCCACGTCTCAGCGAGTCCTGACAGATATTTGTCAGCCACTCTTCGGATTCTCTTGTGAATGTGGTTGAAGTTGACCAATAGGAACTGAGCATGATTTTCTAACTCCTCCTCATGGGCTTTGGTCTTTTCCTAGGGAAAAAAAAAGACACATAATATTAAATAAGTGGTTAGGACAAGGTTTTAAAGCTGTTCACATGATTTTACCATTTACCTTGTCAGCCATCATCTGAAGAAAGACATCAAAGACCTTGTCGCCCACCGCAATGACGCACTGCATCATCCCTGAAATGAAATGAGGAACACAATCACTTCAAAGCTGTCAAATAATCATCTGTTCATACATTTACTAAACTAAAAAAAGAGAAGACACTACAGGTCAACAGGGCACTTTTTAAATAATAGATATCACCATATTTCCCTAAGAGATTAAAGTACATTTCAGTTTTCTGAAATCTAATGTTTAAATAAGCAAATGAGGCATGATCTAATTAAATATCCACACATTTGAATCGGGGTTCGTACAGATAGTGTAAAATGAAATTTCAGGACTTTCAAGCACTACTTTTTTTATTTTTAAGGACTTCAATCACAGATCTCACAACAGCTTCTCTTTCAAATTCTAAAAAAAGATAAATAAATAAAAATATACTAATAAAACAAAACAGCAAAAATAAAGTGAGGCACATGCAAAGTATGCAATGATGTCAACTTTAAAAACAAAAAGAGAAAGAAATAAAGCGCATAACATTTAAAATGGACAGTTATTCTGGCAGCAACAGGTGTGATACCAATTTAAAATATATAATTATATTACATACACAATTGCATACATTAAAAGCAAGGGTGTAGGTTTAATTTTGGCGATTCTGGTGGGGACATAACAGCAGATAACAGACATTTAATTGTCACTGGATATTGGTAGGGACATGTCATAGCGTCTCTAATAAATTCAACACCCTTGAAAATCATAACAAGCAATATCTGACTTTGTAAAATATAGTTCTCTCCTTAATTATTAAGAGAGATCAAATAACAGATTAATGAGTACATCCAAATTTCACAAAAAGATTATAGATGTAATTATATGAATGGAAAACCAGGTTAATTCTCCTAAGGGTATTTGTGTATACCTACTTTTTTTCTTTTTTCTTTGTTTTGTTTTTATAACTGTACTGGCCTAAGGCCTTGATGTTTTCTACTGTTTAATAGAAAAAAAATAGGAAAAAAAAAAAAGAAAAAGATTTGCGAAACCACTCCAAAATCCCGCTCTGAATCAAATGATTCGCGAACCCGCACCAAAGTCCGATCTGAATCAAATGATTCACGATCCGCGCACCAAAGTCCCGAACTGAATAATGATTCGCGAATCATCATTTAGGATCGCGAATCATTCAACTCGCGAAATGATTCACGAATCCGCTCCGAAGTTCCGATCAAATGATTCGCGATCCGCGCTCCAAAGTCCCGATCTGAATAATGATTCGCGAATCATCATTTACGATCGCGAATCATTCAACTCGCGAAATCATTCACGAACCCGCTCCGAACTTCCGAAATGATTCGCGATATGCAATCCATTTGGAGCGCTTCGAAACAGTGAATCATTTTGCGATGGTTTAACCGATTCGGAGTTTCGAAAAACTCAGTTTCACTCATCACTGCGTGCTTTGTAATTTGATCTGCTTTTTGCTAGTGAATCACTTGAAATGAATGATCGAAGTCACAAGTTTGAATCAATCGGAACGGTTCGAGCGTAAATGACTCACTCAATTGATTCGGTTCATCTGTTCCTCTTTTCGCATCTTCAGCCATGTTTACACGACATTGTCAGTACTACTACCAACTGGCTTAGCTCCTTGGTTTTATGACATTAACTGAAATAAGTGAAAAAAGTATGTTTTTTTTGAATGGCGTGAATTTTGTGTGAAAAGATATTAAAGATATACTAAAAATTAAACACTTATTTTATAGATGCATTGTACTTCAATAATTCAAGCACTTTTCAAGCACCTCTTCAGGAATATTGCTACTTTCAAGGGTTTTCCAGAAATTTTCCTTAAATTCCTTAAATTAAAAGTCAAATTCAAGTACTTTAGGCACCTTGTTGAATTCATTTTCACAACAGAAATTTGAACACTGGATAAAAAAAAAATTGAGTTTTGGATTTCTCTTTTTAATCACTCATAAATTAGAAAATACTGTCCAACAGCCAGAAAAAAAAAAATCATGTTTTAAGAAATTAGTTGTATATAAATTAGGTAAATTTTATTACAAAACACCTTCTGAATATAGACTACAGACAGATCGACAGACTTTAGAAAACAGATTTTATTTTGGACATTTTCTTTCCATTTCCAAGGTTTTGCCTGTAGTGTCTTGCCTTAAATGAGGATACAAAATATTGGTCTAGCCCACCTGATTTATCCTTCAGGATTGCTCGGTCCTCAAAATATCGAAACATCACTTGGAAACGATCAGAATCCAGTGAGCGTAACACCCTGAGAAAATACAGCTGGTCATGTGACTGTTCAGACTATATAAAGTTTAAAGACAAGTTTCCTGCTCAACAGATCAGGCATTCTCTCGTACCTCATGTATTCCAGGCGGTAGACGGACAGCAGGTAGGTTGACATGGCGAAGTCCAGTTTATTAATGTGTGCAGCGACCTCCGGCGGAGGATCCAGCAGGTTAATGATGGTGCCCCTCAAATCATTCAGCTCAGCCTAAAACATGCCATATACATACAAGGTGAAACCATGATACTTGTAGTTGCACAATTTAGTGATCATGTCAAAAGAGACAATTCATATTCAGTAATATTATCAATTTGCCTGCACTCACAATATCAGATGAGAACAAAATTTGAACTGAACTAAGCTGGATAATATGAAAGCCCATTTCTGACACAGGATTTATAAAAATAAATAATTACCTAAATAAAAAGGTATTTGTTACTTTCCTTCTTCACTTTTTCCTTGCAAACTGCATTTTTTTCCTATAAACTCTCAAGCTTCTCAAATAAACTGAGAAATATAAACTCACAATTCTGAGAACAGTCAGAATTTGAATATTAAAACTCACAATTACCTTTTTTATTTTTTTATTCTATTTTGGAATTAAAAAAAAAAAAACAGCAAAATAGAAGAACTTCAAATTTTGAGAAAAAAAGTCAGAATTGTAAGATAGGCAAAATTGTAAGATGTAAATTTGAAATTGTGAGAAAAAAAAAAAAATTAATTGATTTTTTCAGAACGTTTGACCGATTTTTAAAAAGATTTTTAACTACTTAACTTGAAAATGTAACTACAATATGATTCAAGTAACTTTTTCTTCATTATCCCTATAGTTAAAGAAAATTCTATTCCAAGTATACCACACATAAAGTGGTCAGCATGGGGTAAATGTTAAACAAATCACTTTGTTTAACGAAAAGATGCATGAACTACAATTACATCTTGTACAATCTTGTCTTATACTTAATATATGTTAAGAAATAATACAAGGAAAATGCCTAAAAAAAATCTTAAAAGTCAATTTAATTCAAATTCAGATTGACTAAAGGTATAACACCAGTAGACTATTATTAACAATAAATGTTCTGTAAAAACAATAAACACCAGCTTTTAGTCTGTCGTCACAATGCAAACATGAAATATCACAGGTATTTTATTCGATTGCGCTGCTTTTCTATTGTTTTTTCTATGTAAACATGGACACGTTCGACTTTTGCCCTCACATCTCTTGCAGCGTCTCATGCATGAAACGGCATTATAAAACCGTGGCACTCAAGTTAAAAGTAGTTCACTCTCATCTTCTTGCCTGTTTTTCCTATTCCACTGCCTGGGTCGCATCCTTGTCGACACAAAAGTACATTCTGTGCGCATGGTGCCTAGCGAAATGAGCGCGTCACACATGAACGGGTTAATCACGTGCGCAGACATGCGTTTGGATCGTTCTTTTCTCTTTACTGTTATCATTGGCATATTGTCAAAGTGTCTAATTCTATCGTTTTGTAATATTTCTATTCAAAATTACGCTTCCTCAATTTCTAAAAAATAAAATTGTGGCAAAACATTAAATTTGAATTAATTGATAAAATTAGGGAAAAAAAAAAAATAAAAATAATTCACCCAGCCCTATTTAAAGCTGCTTTGAAACAGTCGGTGTAAGGCCTATAATTTACCTAAATTATCTGTCCGTCTTTTATAACAAGATTTAAACTGATTTAAAAGTACCGCAGTGACAGTGTCATTCTTCAGAGCAGAGTTATACTGCAGTTCTGAGCGCAGCGGTTCTCCGCTTGGGAATGTCAGCAGCGGGGATTTAGTGGCGATCTCACACACCCCTTCATACCACTCCTCCGGCCACAAACCTGAACATGAAAGATGACAAAATCAATCAATATTCAGGTCAATAACAAAAATGGATGGCTTATGTTAATCGTTTATTTAATATTGGGGTATTTTTAACACAGGATTAATTAGCAGTATTATTACACAGCTTTCTTCTGTCATATATGTGACCCTGGACCACAAAACCAGTCATAAGAGTCAATTTTTTTGAATCTGAGATTTATACATCATCTGAAAGCTGAATAAATGAGCTTTTTCATTTATTTATGGTTTGTTAGGATAGGACAATATTTGGCCGAAATACAACTATTTGAAATCAATATATTGAGAAAATCCCCTTAAAAGTTGTCCAAATGAAGTTCTTAGCAATGCATATTACTAATCAAAAATCAAATTTAGATATATTTACATTAGGAAATTTACAAAATATCTTCATGGAACATGATCTTTACTTAACATCCTAATGATTTTTGGCATAAAAGAATAATTGATAACTTTGACCCATTCAATGTATTGTTGGCTACTGGTACAAATATACCTGTGCTACTTAGGAC
The DNA here is from genome assembly GCA_036247105.1 of Cirrhinus mrigala. Lineage (NCBI taxonomy): Eukaryota > Metazoa > Chordata > Actinopteri > Cypriniformes > Cyprinidae > Cirrhinus > Cirrhinus mrigala. Next base: position 26,181,481 of record CM070016.1, read on the forward strand.
TGGTTTTGTAGTCGAGAGTCACATATTGTTCAATCTTAAGAAATGAACAGCTACAAATATACATTTACTTATATAAGTGATTTACAAATGACAATTATCTGACCTGAGCCCTCGACAGCGAAGCCCATCACAACTGAATACAGCCAGAAATCTCTGAACAACTTCTGCAGTCTCGGTTTGGCCTCTTTTATGGGTGGCAATCGTCGGGTCAACTAAAACATTAAAAAAAGCGGACAGATGAAATTATGAACAACATGACACAGTCAGATTTAAACTGAAATGATTTTGTGAGTAAAATAAAGTTAAACAAAGCGTGTTAATTTTTTTTTTTAAGTATCAACGAAACAACCTGGTTTAGTGAAATTTACTCAAGCAAGCATTAAAAAAAAAAAAAAGGTACAAATCTGGGTTGCATTTTTTGTTAAAACAAACAGTAAAAACAGTCATACTGTGAAATATTTTAATTTTCTATTTTCTTTTTTTTATATTTAAAAAAAATAATCATACTTTAAAAACGTAAAATGTATTAAATGATCTTGATCTTAAAATATATAATGACAAAGCTGAATTTATGGCAACCATTTACAAAAATTATAATAAATTATTGTTTTAGTAAAAGGAATTATTTACATTTAACAACATATTAAAATAAAAAAAAAGTTATTTTAATTGTAAAAATACTTCACAATATTACTGTTTTTTGCAGCCTTGCTAATAGAATGAAACATTTTTGGGGCACAGCAAAAAAAATTGTGTCAATTTTATCTCTTAGCAAACAAAACAGATTTACTTAACTAAGCATTAGTTTCATCTATATAGATTTATGGTTAAATAAAAAAAAAAAAAACTGTTGGTTAAAAACAGTGACTACTAAATATAAATTCATCTGTATCCATCTAAATATACACATAAATAATAACCATTTATTAATTTCTAAATCATGATGCGAACATCACCAGAACAATTTTGTTGTTAAGTGAGTGACTAAAATGTAAATGTATTTATAGTGTACTGTCATTTACTATTTGCAGAAACGCATTCTCTTACCACAGCAATGACAGGAATGAGAACTCCTAAATTACCAGCACTGCTGGAAGCCTGAGGAAAAACAAACATAAGAAACATTTAAAAACAGAAACACTACATTACTTAAATACTCCTTTTTAGCTAGATATTTCATGACTTTTCCACTCTCACCTGTGAATGCTGAGAACAAATCTATTACAACACAGCCCCTACTGTATCTGCTCTGGATTAAAATGTTCCTTCCTGTTTTAACTTTCAGCAAACCAAACTGCATTCTACATTCCCTCTTTAATCGTCATATAAGATTTATAACGTCCCATATAATGAATGCAAGATGTGCTGTACATTGCATGCTTGTCCTACAATGAAGTAGAGAAATAACAAAACACATCTTTAATGTGAAGCTTCAGTACCTTGAGGGCCGGGCCCTTCTCACTGGCTCTTTCACTGGCTCGTTTCCCTTCCAGTCCGAGCTGCACAAACAACTCCAGCAGATTCACCAGCAGTTCATCCACCATCTGTTCTGTCTGCAGGTTGGCTGCGATGTTGGCCAGAGCGTTGATCACGGCCAGTGAACAGTGTCTGCAGCGAACACGACAAAAATGAGTTTACTGACAAGCTAAAGATACAAATGAAACAGTACTGCAATGCATTCATGTTCTATAATGTGCTAAAGTCATCCTTACTATCATTGTCAGTACTTTATCTTTTTATCTCTTTAGAATTGCTGAATTTTCATGTGCATGCATATATATGTGACCCTTTACCACAAAACCAGTCATAAGGGTCAATTTTTTGAAACTGTGCTTTATACATCATCTGAAAGCTGAATAAATAAGCTTTCCGTTAATGTATTGTTTGTTAGGACAATATTTGGCCGAGATACAACTATTTGAAAATCTGGAATCTGAGGGTGCAAAAAAAAAAATGTAAATATTGAGAAAATGACCTTTAAAGTTGTCCACATGAAGTTCTTAGCAATGCATATTACTAAGATTAATATAGATTAATATAGACTAAGATTAATATTAAAATTAAGTTTTGATATATTTAAGGTAGGATATTTACAGAGTATCTTCATGGAACATGATCCTTACTTAATTTCCTAATGATTTTTAGCATAAAAGAAAAATCGATCATTTTGACCCATCTAATGTATTTTTGGCTATTGCTACAAATATACCCATGCTACTTCAGACTGGTTTTGTGGTCCAGGGTCACATACGTATATGCATATTTACATTTATATGTGTTATTAGCAGAAAGGAAAAGTCATCAGGTCAAAAATATCCACTGCAAAGCATCACCTGTATCCATGATCCTTATAGTCTTTGGTGGAGTAAACCATCGAGCTGGCCTTCACACTAATTTGCTGAAACAAGTTCCAAACTTCCTGATAAATGTATTGCTGTGGGAGACAAACAGATAAGAGATATTAGCACCAGTAGGCCGATCAAAACAATCGCTATGACAGAAGAGCTGGCATACGTTTCCTGTGATGACCATACAGCCCAGCTGATCTATGATGAGGACGTCGAGCTGGGACGGCGGCTGGCAGAACTTCTGCTGTAGAATCTGTAGGATGGGCTCCATGACGCGGGGAGTGTCTCTCAGAGCCACGGCGATGTGCCCTAATGCTCGTATGGTGTGATCGGGGATGAGGTGGGCATCCCTGTGGAAGAGGGACAACAAATAACATTTTAGGGATTCCATTAAAAATAATACAATGCCTCATTTTCTTAAAGTCCACTTGAGATATTTAGAATAAGAATGATTATGATTTGAAAGACTTTTAACTGTTTAAAGGAGAAGTTCACTTCCAGAATGAAAATTTACAGATAATGTACTCACCCCCTTGGCATTCAAGATGTTCATGTCTTTCTTTCTTCAGTTGTGAAGAAATTATGTATTTTGAGGAAAACATTTTAGGATTTTTCTCCATATAGTGGACTTCAACGGTGCCAGTGAGTTTGAACTTGCAAAATGCAGCTTCAAATGGCTCTAAATGATCCCAGCCAAGGAAGAAGGGTCTCATCTAGCGAAACGGTCGTTCATTTTTTAAGCAAATTGACAATTTCTATACTTTTTAATCTCAAATACTCGTCTTGTCTTGTCTCTACGATGCACATGCCTAGTCTGTGTAATCCAGGTCAATACAGTTAGGGTATGTCGAAAAACTCCTGTCTCCTGTCTTCTTCAACGTCAAAATCGTCCTACATCACTGTTTTAACTTTTTTTTTGTAAAGGGCGTTTGATTTTTCTGTGTGTTCACTTTGTAAACACTGGGTCGGTACTTCTGCAGCAATGCAAGACGATTTTGAAGTTGGGTAAGAAAACGAGATGGGAGTTTTTCGACATACCCTAACTGTATTGACCGTATTGAACAGAAGAAAAACAGAGTTCATGCAGACTTAGACAGAACAAGCGTTTAAAGCTAAAATGTATATAAATAGTCAATTTGTATAAAAAATTACCGATCGTTTTGCTAGATTAGATCCTTCTTTCTCGGCTGGGATTGTTTAGAGCCATTTGAAGCTGCATTTAAACTGCATTTTGGAAGTTCAAACTTGGGGGCACCACTGAAGTCCACTATTTGGAAATAATTCCTGAAATTCTTTCCTCAAGAAACAATTTCTTATAGACTGAAGAAAGAAAGACACAAAGACCTTGGATGACAAGGGGTAAGTAAATGATCTGTAAATCTTTTGTTCTGGAAGTGAACTTCTTCTTCTTTTAATATTCGAATTATATGCAGTCTACCTAGGACACACACACGCATTTAAAGACGAGTGTATGAACGGTTTGGTTAGCATGGTCTACACACTTTTCTTCATGTCAGGGCAATAGTTCAATGAAGAAAAAATAAATATTAAGTGATATAAATTGTAGAGACAATATTGTCTTTTTTGCTAAATAAAACGGTTCTAAACAAAGCCATGTTTTATGTCTCTGCACCAACAAACAACGATGTTTCCTTACCAAATGAATTAGCGTTTCGAACAAATCCGGTGAGTCAATGATTCCCTGATCCATTCATAAAAACAGTTTATTACTTTGTTCCTGATTGAATCATTCGTTTTGAAAAAAACAAACAAACAAAAAAAAAAAACGACTGAATAAATGACTCAGCGACTATTAAGACAGTGGCTTGCTGCCACCTACTGTTAGGCCTAATTTTAGTTTCATATAAAAAAAAGTATCATTCTATTTTTTTCTATCATTTCATATTTCTATAAACATTAATCTCATAACATTAATTATTCAATTTGTAGGAGCAATGTAAATGCATGTACAAGTGCTAGAATTAAAAAAAGTGTATAAAACTCTTTATCTTTAATTCTGCCTATACTTGGCTTTTAAAAAATAAATAAAATTAAAATTAAATAAAAGAAATAAAGCCAATTACCCAATGTAACTTGTAAATATATGTGGCCCTGGATATCTACTCACCCTAGATCCGCCCCTGCCTCCAGCCTTTTTTTTTTAATTAATTTCTTTGGCTAACAGAAGTTATGAATGGCTGATAACTTTTATTTAAAGCATTAATAACTAGAGTTTATTTCAAAGCCTGAATAGAATCCTCCATTGTCTTAAAGTCCATTTGAAAGCTTTAGAATAAGAATGACTTCTTATGAATTTGAAAGACTTTTAACTATTTAAAGACCAATATGAAAAGACTTTTGGATTACAATGCACAATATGTGATTTACTGTCAGAGTTTATTAACATACTTGTCATTTTCCTGTGAGATGTACAGACGGTTGGAGAGACTGGCTAGGAAAGCCTCAACGATGACTGAGTCCATGGACAACCCTGCTTTCAAACACCTGGATTAACAAGAAATAGTTACTTATTAGTGACTAGTGACTTATTACAACTGTGGTTAACTATACGAAAAACTTCAAAGTCATACTACACACGGTCAAAGTTCATGTTATCGCCTGAACCCCAATTCACACACTTCTATGAAGTGATGGTCAATTACGTACACTACTGTTCAAGAGTTCGGGGTTGGTAAAATTTGTTTTTCAAAGAAGACTTATCAGCTCACCAAGGCTGCATTTATTTGATCAAAAATACAGTAAAGAAACTAATACTGAGAAATGCTATTACAATCTATGCAAATATATTGTAAAATGTAACTTATCCCCATGATCAAAGCTAAATTTTCAGCATCGTTACTCCAGTCTTCAGTGTCACATGATCCTTCAGAAATCATTCTAATATGCTGATTTGCTCCTCAAGAAACATTTATTATTATTAATGTTGAAAATGGTTGTGGTGCTTCATATTTTTGCAAAAACTGTGATACATTTTATTTTTCAGGATTCTTTGATGTACAAAAAGTTCAAAAGAACAGCATTTATTGAAATATAATCTTTTGTAACATTATAAATGTCTTCACTTTGATCAATTTACTGCAACCTTGCTGAATAAAATAAATTCTTACTGACAGATAGTCTGATCTAGACACATCTGGACTACTATTTTAAACATACTATGATTTGAAACACACTGTTCCTAATCTCACATATTGTATAGGACAGATATTAAGTACATTTTCCATAGGAATTAGGCGTAACTTTTGCCTGAAAACATTTTCATAGGTATAAAAGAGATTTACCTGCATATATTGTCAATTGAAATGTCTCGGAGCTGCTCATACATGGATGGCTGGCTCTTTTTACTGGCGTGAGAACTGAAGGTGGACTGGGAATGTTCATTAGTCACATGGATCTTGATCTCTCCTGTTCCTGTTTAATTGGAAATAGAATTGGACTACTTGCACTGATTCAACCGTTTCTTTTTCTGACAGTAATAATTCAACCAAAATTTAAAATTTGCTGAAAATGTACTCATCCTCAGGCCATCTACGACATAGATGAGTTTGTTTCTTCATCAGATTTGGAGCAATGTAGCATTACATCACTTCCTCACCAAAATATGTCAATGGGTGCCGTCAGAATGAGAGTCCAAACAGCTGATAAAAACGTCACAGTAATCCACACCACTCCAGTCCATCAATTAACATCTTGTGAAGCCAAAAGTTGCGTGTTTATAAGAAACAAATCCACCATTAAGACTTTTTAACTTCAAACCACTGCCTCTGAATAAAATATGAGTCTTCTATCTATAATATTGCTTTTTACAGTGAAAAAGTCATATTGTCTGAATCAGATGAGAAATATGCACAGACCATCACCATTTACTAGCTAAAACAGTCCAAAACAAATATGTGGGTGAATTTGATGTGACAGGACAACAGTGGACGAACTTTTTCACTGGAGTAAGCATTTTTATGGATTATGGACTCGGTTTAGCTAAGTTAAAACGTCTTAAAGTGGTCATCGGATGCCCATTTTCCACAAGTTTATATGATTCTTTAGGGTCTTAACAAAAAGTCTATAATATATTTTGGTTAAAAATTCTCAATGGTAGTGTAAAACAACACCCTTTTTACCTTGTCAAAATAAGCTCTTCAAAAATCAACCCATTCTGATGGATTGTTCCTTTAAATGCAAATGAGCTCTGCTCGCCCCACCCCTCTCTTCTCTTAGTAGCGTGAAGAGCTGTGCTCTGAGAGATTGTTTACTTTAGTCGCATTTAGCGCGTTTAGCCATGAAACTTGCTGACTAGCATGTTACCAGGAAAGGCGACTGCAGAGATTCATAAAAAAATGCCACACTGACAGGCATCTGAGAATGGCTTGATTTGAAAAAGGAGATAATATTTTTACAGATTAATTAAAAACCACTTCATGGATTTTTATCATTATAGGGTAGATGTGTACATACACTGCCAACACACATTAAAGGAGAAGCCCACTTCCAGAACAAACATTTACAGATAATGTACTCATCCGCTTGTCATCCAAAATGTTCATGTCTGTCTTTCTTCAGTCGTAAAGAAATTATGTTTTTTGAGGAAAACATTTCAGCATTTTTCTCCATATAATAAATTGATGTGGTGCCCCGAGTTTGAATCTCCAAAATGCAGTTTAAATGCGGCTTCAAATGATCCCAAATGTGGTTGCAAACGATCCCAGCCAAGGTAGAAGGGTCTTATTTAGCGAAACGATCAGTTATTTTCATTAAAGAAATACAATTTAAATACTTCTTAATCTCAAACGCTCATCTTGTCTTACTCTCTGTAAACTCTGTGTATTCTGGCTCAAGAAAGTTAGGGTATGTCGAAAAACTCCAATCATTTTTTCTCCCTCAACTTCAAAAATGATTTCAAAATCATCCTACATCACTGCAGAAGCACCGACCAAAGTGAACATGCAAAGAAGATCAAACACCCTTAACAAAAAAGGTAAAACAGCAATATAGAACGATTTTGAAATTGAGGAAGAACATAAGATGGGAGTTTTTCGACATACCCTAACTGTCATGAACTAGAAAAAAAACAGTCCAGGCAGAGTAAGACAAGACGAGCATTTGACATTAAAAAGTATATAAATTGTATTACTTTTACGAAAGTAACCGATCGTTTCGCTAGATAAGACCCTTCTTCCTCGGCTGGGATCGTTTACAACCGCATTTGCGATCGTTTGAAGCCGCATTTAAACTGCATTTTGAAAGTTCAAAATCGGGGCACCATATCAGTCCATTATATGGAGAAAAATCCTGAAATGTTTTCCTCAAAAAACAATTTCTTTACGACTGAAGAAAAAGAGACATGAACATTTTGGATGACAAGTGGGTGAGTACATTATCTGTACATTTTTGTTCTGAAAGTGGAGCTCTCCTTTAATGTCCAAACAACATGTAAAAGTGAACTTTGCATCCGATGACCCCTTTAATGATGGATTTGTTTTTTACAAACATGCAGCTTTTCACTTCACAAGATGTTAATTGATGGAGTGGTGTGGATTACTTGTAGATTACTGTGATGTTTTTATCAGCTGTTTGGACTCTCATTCTGACAGCACCCATTCACTGCAAAGGATCCATTGGTGAGCAAGAATGAAATTTCTCCAAATCTGATTAAGAAACAAACTTATCTACATCTCAGATGGCCTAAAGGTGAGTAAATCTTTGGGTTTCAAAATTTTTGTGTGAACGGTTACTTTCTGTCCTTTAATTTCTGTGTTTTTATATACGGTGACAGAAGCAGCATAAATGTAGATATTGAAGATATCAAGGGGAAGATATTACCTGTGGTGTACTGACTGTGGTACTTGTAGAGCTTCACTAATACAGGTGAAGGTACCACTAGGAAATCTCTTAGAGACATGGTGACTGAATGAGCCACCACAGGGAAACGCTCACACAGCCGTCCGAGACCCTGTTCCATGAAACATCATAAATGTTTTATTTTAGCCCTAAATGTTACAAATTAATTGTTCAGTGCATTTTGAGAGGGGCTGAACTCCGGACGCACCTGTAAGCAGCAGATGAGCAGAGGCATGTGAGCGATGATGACTTTACTGGACGTCTTGGACTGCAGCTTCTCGGACAGTTTTGTACAGAGGTTTTCCGCGCCTGGCAGAATATATAAATTTGATGAATGGTTAAAGAAGTCACATGTCACATACGTGAGGCACACAGTACCAGAATCCTCTCTCAGTCTCACCCTGCTCCTCAGTGACGGCCCACACCATGAGGTCCACACAGGCAGCGTTGGCCTGGCAGCGCAGTTTGAGCGGGTTCAGCTCGCTATGCAGATACTCTACGTCATGCAGGATCCTCTGGAGCTCAGACTGACTGCTGCTGAACTGCTCCAGAACAAAGTCATGAACCTCCTTCACAAACGAGACCTGCAGGTCTGTGTACATGAAAAATAATCACATTAACAGCAACAAGAATTACTCAAACTATAAGAGCTACTGAAAGCAGTATTGGGTATATTGAATAACTGTGAAATTCAGTGGCTTACCTGATTTGGCTAAAATAGAAAAACATATTTTCTTTTTTTTTTCTATTTATTTTTCTTTAATTATTTTAATGTATTTAATTATTTATTTATTTTTAATTATCTGTTCCAGTTATATAAACATTTAAACCCTTTTTCTATATTTAACTATTCTGATGCCAAATTTTATTTGATTTTATTTATAATAAACTGTAATTTTATTTGTTATAATATCAATATAGTAAATTAGTAATAATTATAATAGCACAAAAATTATACTTTTTAATTGTTAAATACATTTTTCTTTTCTTTTATTTATTCGTTCTAAAATGCATAAAACAGATTAATAATGATAAAATTAATAACAATTAATAATAAATTAGTTAATAATAAAATTAATAACAATTAATTATTTCAACTTTTTTTGTCTTTTATATTTTCTTGATTTATTTTTAACTTTTTGTTCCAGTTATATAAACATTTAAACTCTTTTTCTATATTTAAATATTTTGATGCCAATTTTTTTTTTTTTTTAATTGCAATAGTGTCATTTTATTTATTTGTTATAATATCAAACACAGTAGATAAATAATTATAATAGCAAAAATATATATTTTTTTAAATTGTTTAATAAATTTTACTTTTATTTTATTTATTTGTGATAATTTATCCGTTCTAAAATACAAAAAACAGTAATAACAATAATAATAATGCATTGTTGCTTTGGTTTTATTTGTAAAAGAATAAAATAATAGAAATTATTATAATAAAATAAATAAGTTTTGTGATTACTTATTATTATTATTTATTATTATTATACATATAATAGATTACTAGTAATTATAATACTACAAAAAGATTTTTTTAATATTTAAATGAACTTATTTGTAATCAGTTGTAATTACATTTATTTATCTCTAGGTATCATATATAGTGTATATATAATATATATGGGTATATATATATATATATATTATATATATATATATATATATATATATATATATATACCCACAGACCAATAACATATCTGCTTAATTTTTTTTTTTTTTTTTATGATTTATAAGTTACATTTTCACATTACATACTATTAACAATTTACCTTTCATGTAGTATAAAGTGTCCCTCAGCATTTTAAAAATGGCCACATACAGCGGATCACTGAATGTCTTGTAGAACAGATTGGCTGACGCATTGACCTGTAACAGAGAAAGCAAATATCCAGAAATCATCAATTGTCTTTTGAACAGAACAAATGAAGCAGAAGCATTCAAATCAAAGCTGGTACCTCCAGGACTTCAGCCATAGTCTGATCCAGTGTCTTCATAAAGGATTCAGACACAAACTGTTCAACCTATCCAAGAAGATAACAAGAAAAAAGTTACAGAGTGAACCAAAAAAAAAATAAAAATATCACATAACATACTACAGTAGCAGAAAGCATTACAGAGACTGACCATTTGCAAAAGCTGCCTCAGTAAACCCAGAGGTACATCAAACCCTTTACTGTTGCTGCCTGTGAAGAGCGGCGAGACAGAGAAACTGGAGCTTATGGTGGAGAAATAGTAGTCGGGGTCCACAGCGCTGCCGTCCGGCAGGTACGAGCCAGCTGGAGCACAAAGAGGAGACCATGTTTAGACTTATCTAACCTAGACAGCATTTTTGGGCATCAAAGGCTTGTCCTAACATGTCTACTGTACATAAAATACTGTCTAAGCAGCCAAAACTAATAGCAAAAAATATGTTCTTTTTAAAGTCACCTTCAAAATAAGGAGCAGAAGGGTCAGCGGGTGAACTGGGAGGAAGTCCGGCACGTTCTGGACTGGCCTATAAAACAAAAAGAGGTTATTATTAACAAAATCACAATCACAAAGTCATGTAACCAAGTATTTTATACAATTTTACATGATTTTATATGAGTTGATGATTAAACAAGAACGAATATCTCCCAGTGGGATGAGGGGAAAAAAAAAAAAATATTTCCAAAAGGAAAGCAAGTTTATTTTTCAGACCTCACTGACAGATACTTGTTTGCGTTTCAAGCATTAACTTTTTTTTTTTTTTTTTTTAAATATTTCAAAGAACAAGACATCATATCTTTACTTTGTTTCTTGATTTAGGAATGTTTAGATAGTCAAAAAAAAGACAAAAACACTGAGATGATACTCCTTTTTTTTGCATGCAACTTTTAATGCTATGACTTTATTAAATCAATCATTCTGGTCTGATTTAAGGTCTGATTTTAGGCCTTAATTTGTGAAAGGGTAAATTAAGACATTTTAAGAGCCGCAGAACCCCTGAATATTTCATTTTAAAGATACGGATGCCCTCTGCTGGTAGAAGGAGAAAGTGCATTCGGTACCTGCTGTGAGATGCTGGAAACGCTGCTGGTTTTACGGCGTAAAGTGTCGCTCTGGCATACGGTGAGGAGCGAGCTGGGTAAGATGGACCGGAAATCGTTAAAAGATCGTCTTCGGGTGACTTCGGCCCCGTCTCCTGTGCCTAAGGGCTGAGGACTGACCCGTGGGAAGAGTTTAGAGATCAGCGGCTCCTCTGTATTGCTGTAGCGGCCAAACGCACGCACCACGCCGAGCAGACAGGGCACAGTGTATTTACACAGGTATTCTGGATAGGAAAATCAGAAGAGAGTATTTTTATTCCACACAGAATAACTTTAAGATAAAGTCAACATGAAACCAAAATCGACCCTATTTATTTATTAATTTAAATTATTATTATCATGCTTAAAAACGATTTCATATTCTAAAATATAGATTACATAATTAAATATTCAAAAAATATACACTATCAGTCAAAAGTGTGGAATAATTAAAATGTTTTAATGTTTTTGAAACATGTCTCTTCTGCTCACCAAGGCCACATTTATTTGATCAAAAATCATGGGAAAAAAAGTTATATGGTGAAATATTATTAGAATTTGAAATAACTGTCTTCTATTTGAATATACTGTCAAATGTAATTTATTCTTGTGATGCAAAGCTGAATTTTCAGCATCATTACTCCAGGCTTCAGTGTAACATGATCCTTCAAAAATCATTCTAATATACTGATTTGCTGCTCACTTAATTATTATTCGTAAAAATAATAATAATAATAATAATAATAAATTGCAATAATAAATTGCAATAATTTCACAACAATATTTTTTAAACTGTATATTTTTTTTTTTTTTTAATTAATCATTTAAAAAAATCTGTCCTAAACCTAAATATCTGTACAATAATGTCATTAATCATAAAATGTTAACTAATAATACAATGTTTTATGATCCAATCAAATCTAGGTTGATACAATAAAAATGTCATCCTTCATTATTGATCCGTTTCACATTATGAAAGTACTGAAACCAGGAAAGGAAGAAAGCACTGACCTTTATCTTGGCCTTCGATGTTCTGACACGTTTCCTGAAGCACCTGCACAAGGTTCATCACAGCCTCCAAAATCTGAAAGAGATTGAAAGAAAAAAATGAAATATATAAGTGCTTCTCTTTTCCCTGTAGACCTCAGTGAGAGTAGATACACAGCACAATCAATGTAACAAATGGAAATTAAGCTGTGAAACACATTGCATTGTTGTATTTCCCAGGTGCCATTAGCTCAGCTAGTGACATAATATAACTTATTAAACTTGTTTTTGTTAAGTCAAATAAAAATGACATCTTCTCTGAACACAATCATTTAATCTGTGGTGAAAAATGAAACTTCTTTCTTTAAATACAATAGGACAGCAAATCAGTATAAAGATAATAATCAGAAGAACACTGACAGAAACAAGGAACTAGACACTTATGACAACGGTCTTGGTTGAAAATTGAAAAGCAGTTTCAAAAGCAAAATCATCATGAACACACCTGGATTCGCATGGACTCGTCCATCTGAGCAACGTCTGAGAGCATCGTCACCAAACAGAAGGAGAAATTCTCCGCAATGGGAAGTGCTTCTGAAAGCGCAAAGAGGAGAGACTTGTAAGATCAGGAACAATTGACAATTTAATAAAGAACTGTGATTAAAAGGTATTTTTATACCTCGTCCTTTCCTCTCTGAGCTCTCTTCGATCCATTGCACCCTGGGTAATCCCTTCACCAAACCCAACAAGTACGGGACAATAGCGTCCTTATGCTGGAGGAGTAAATAAACGTACAATTCAGGACTACAGACCATCATTGCGCATGAACACAATGAATAAATTCACTTCATGTCCCACTATGCCTCACTTTAAAGGAATAGCTCATCCAAAAATAAAAAATTGCTGAATTTTAACTCATCCTCAGGCCATCCAGAATGTAGATGAGTTTGTTTCTTCATGGGAACAGATTTGGAGAAATCTAGCATTCCATCACTTGCTCATTAATGGATCTGAATGGGTGCCGTCAGAATGAGAGTCCAAACACCTGATAAAAACATCACAATAATCCACAAGTAATCTACACCACTCCAGTCCATCCGTTAACATCTTGAGAAGACAAAACCTGCATGTTTGTAAGAAACAGCTCTATCATTAAGACCACAATAATTTATTATATTATTTTTTTTCTGCTGTAAAAGTCGTCTCGTCTGATTCACGAGAGAGATATGCACAGATAAAGCACCATTTATAACCAAAAACAGTTCTAAACAAATATGTTGGTGGATGTGAGAGACGACAGAAGATGGACTATTTTTTTTTTTTTACTGGAGGAAGCATTATTATGGATAATGGACTCATATTATAGCCAGACGTAATGGTATGAAGTTAAAAATGTCTTAATAATGGATTTGCTTCTTTAAACCACTCAGCTTTTCTCTTCTCAAGATGTTAATCAATGGACTGGAGGGGTGCTCATCTGCTCGTCTGCTTGGTCTCTCATTCTGACGGCACCCATTCACTGAAGAGGATCCACTTGTGAGCAAATGATGGAAAGACTCATTTCTCCAAATCTAATGAAGAAACAAACTCATCTACATCTTGGATGGCCTGAGGGAGAGTACATTTACAGCAATTTTTCATTTTTGGATGAATTATTCCTTCAATCAATGAAGGTGAAGAGTGCAACTGTGCTAAAACCAGTACCTGGAGCTCAGACTCCACCAGGAAGATGCCGAGAGCAATCACAGCATCTCTCCTCCGCTCATCCAGCTGGAAAACACCACGGATGTCCACGGGACACATGCATTGTAGCTTCTGGACCTATTATATTACACAAATATGCAAATTGATTTAAATGTGACATCTTCATTATTCAGAAGCAGCGAGAGCCAATGTGCCATTTGACTTTAATTTGTGTAAATATCTAGTCACTGAAAAGTGCCTAAAAAAAACCCTAACAAATAAATAAATAAATAAATAAAAACATTTTGTTAATTAAAATAAAAAATGTAATTAAAACTAAAGTTGAAACACTGAAACTACTAACAGCATATAAATAAAAAAAAATTTAAATAAAACTGAATTAAAAATAAAGCAAACATAAACAGTAATATAAAAAACAAAACTAAAAAAAAAGACATAAAAGCACATAAAAGTTAATAATTAATAATTTAATTAATTAATAATTAAATAAAAAAGTGAAAAGTGAAAACATAAAAATAAAAGCTAATTCAAAATCTTAATAAAAATTATTATAGCATTTAAATAACACTAAAATAACATTGGACACCACACAATAATACAATAAGTGCACACACATCATAAAAACATAATGATGCAAGATTACAAATAAAACTTCACCGAGGTATAAGGAAGTCTATAATATACTTCCCTTTAAAACTGACTATTGATCAAGCCTTTTCTGTTATCAAGTAAACATGTACACTTCAGAATTAAAATTTATTATGATTTTAAATTATTCCTTTTGAAGCAATAAGACTAAAACAATGTCATGTAGCCAATGAGTGCCCAGAAAACCAGCATGAATAAATAATCTCACATGCAAAACTGACTTTTAGGACATCAGCGGGTCACATACGTTGTTTTAAATGAGAGCACCTTTGAATAGATTTACTATGGCTTAGAAAATGTTTTGTTCTCAGAGTCACAATAACTTTTCTATAGCGACCCACCCTTGAAACAGCTATCTGGTTTTTCACGTCTTGTCAGACAATAATAACATGTTTAAAACATTGTGGTGTGTAAGGGTTAATGTATACTTTACATCTCTGAGCAATAAATTACCTCTAAAAGAGCTTTTAAACTAAAACATCAGCCAGCAGAACTCTGAAATAAATGTATGAACCAATATAAACAGTTCTGTCTGAACAAACCTGAAATATAAATGTGGTTTGACTAGTGTTTTGGGATGATCTAAAATGATAGATTTCCCTCTAAACATATTTTGTAGTTGATTCCTAAAACATTTATTAGTATTATAATTGAATTAATAGTTTTATGCTTTCACTTATTATTTTCTGTAACTGTATTGTAACGGATCAGTAAAGCATTTAGAATAAACAATGGTGTAAGTGATTATTCAAATTAATTTTAGTTTAAACGTATTATATAGATGACTATACACGGGTACTGATGAATAAAGTAAATATCTTAAACTCCTAAATGAGGGTTTTGAGGGGAAGAACGTAAGTACTAGCAAAGCAACGACCGCATAAAGCTAATGTCAGTCGATTTAAATGCCCGATATTTAACATTTGGATATTCATGTTGATAAAGGTTATATAAATAAGAGCGAACATCGAATGTTTCATTAAACTTTGATTTGTTTTGGTCCTGTTAGCTGTTAGCTCCAGATGCTAATAGGAAGTAAAACTCTCACCTTGTCAAGCGGAGCGGGTCGATGTGCAGCCAGAGAGCGCGCGAGAGACAGAACAGTATTAAAATAAAAACCTCGCGACGTCCCTTTCGACGACATTCTTTATTTAATATTAAAACAAACAAATATCTACATCCTCATAAGAAATGTTCGTCAAGTGACAGAAGACGAGAGCTGCGACTACGGAAAGCCCGAACGTACATTTGACAAGGTCACCGTATACGTTCTGCAGCATTTAAGCGTTCGCTTTTTTGCTTCACTGCTGAAATTATACTTCAATATACAACTATACTCCTCAATTACAGCGAAGTATAATTCACCCTTAGTAGGACTGACCATGTTTTTTTTTTTTTTTTTTTTATTTTTAATTGTTTAACTGAAACAAATTAAATGTTAACTGAAATAAAATATTTAAAAACGACATGTACTATATTAAATAATACCTAATAATGACAAAACTTTGAGAAGATTTTTTTATTTTTAATTTTTTTATCCATTCTTATTTTGTAAGTGACATTTCTTTCTGTTTAAAGATGTTTTCTTTGGATTGTTTAAGTGCACAAACGAGAATATAGGAAAATACAACTTAATTTGTGTTTCCTGCTAGTTAAATTTCACATACACAGTAAATAAATCCTGGCAATACATTTGTATCTGTGCATACTTTCTTTGTTTTAATTTATAACTGTACTGCCTTAATTGTTTGATGTTTTGTACTGTTTAATAAAAAAGAAATCAAAAAAAGATTCACGATACGCGCTCGAAGTCCCGATCTGAATGATTCGCGAACCAGTATACAGATCTGAATCAAAAGATCCGCAACGAACTCTCTGAAGTTCCGTTATAAAGCAAATGATTCGCGATACGCGCTTTTAATTTCTGATCTGAATCAAAAGATTCGCCAACCCGCTCCGATCGATGTTCTGATTCGAACAAATGATTCGCGATACGTGCTCCGAAGTTCCGATTTAATATCAAAGATCCGCAACGAACCCTCTGAAGTTCCGTTATAAAGCAAATGATTCGCGATACTCGCTTTGCGTTCTGATCTTAATCAAAAGATTCACAAACCCGCTCCGATCGATGTTCCGATCCGCACAAATGATTCGCGATAGGCGCTCCCGATTTAAAGCAAATGATTCGCGATACGTGCTTTGAACTTGATGAATATGCGATTGTTTTCAATGCCATTCCTTCTGGTGTGTCTTTTCTGTTGCAAGGTACTACATTTCCATGGCCGTGTTCTTACTCTCTGAATGTAAATGACACAATGATTGGAGGTGTCTGCTTTTCTGCAGATCGTCAGAAAAATAACTATAAAATCAGAGCTCTCTTCCAGGCTGAGATAACAACAATTCCCTACGTAATACCACATTGGAATAATATTGTGGAGAATATACCTTGGGAGAAGGTATGGACCTTGCCTCATAAGTATCTGCTTACCAATAAAGTAAAAGAACTGACATTTAAACTGATTCACAAATGTTACCCGACTAAAGTCTTTCTTAGGAAATATAAGCCTGACATTGAAGTGAACTGCAGCTTTTGTCATTCTTCTGAAGAAGACTTCATTCATTTGTTTTGGCAATGCACCCACACAGAGAAATTTTGGTCTGATTTTTTGGTTTTTATCCAATCTTATTTTGTAAGTGACTTCTCATTTTGTTTTAAAGATGCTTTGTTTGGATTATTTGAATATTCTAAGGAGAATACAGGAAAATATTACATAATTAATGTGTGTTTTCTGTTAGCTAAATTTCACATTCATAAACAAAAGTTTACTGGCTCTAAACCTCTTTTTTCTTTGTTCAAAGTGGACTTGGATAAGTATGTGGAAACTATCCAAAGTTCTGCTAATTTGAAAGCAATGAAAACCGTATCTCTGTATTCATCCTTTGTGTCATCTTAAGATGTAATGTTATTACATTTATTACATTATTGCCCTGTTTTTTTTCTTTGTTTGTTATCCTGGCAGCAAGTCTGTATATTGTTTTTTGTTTTTTTTGTTTTTTTGTATGTTTTTCTTAATTTTATTTTGTCTGTAATTGTACTGTCTTGATGTTTTGGATATCTGTAATGTTTAATTAAAAAAAAAAAAAAGTGCTTTGAACTTCCGATCTGAATCAAAAGATTCACAACCCCGCTATAAGTTCCGATCCAAACAAATGATACGCGATATGCGCTTTTAAGTTCCTATCTGAATCAAAAGATTCACAAACCCCCTCCGATCGATGCTCCGATCCGAACAAATGATTTGCGATAGGCACTCCCGATTTAAAGCAAGTGTTTCGTGGTACGTGCTTTGAACTTCCGATCTGAATCAAAAGATTCGCAAACCCACTCCGAAGTTCCGATCCGAACAAATGATTCGCGGTACGCGATTTTAAAACCATTACAAGCAATGACGAACTGAGTTCTGCTAGTGAATCGCTTGAACTTAATGATCGAAGTCACGAGTTTGAGTTTGAATCAGTCGGAGTGGTTCCTGTGTAAATTACTCTCAATTGAATCGCTTTGACTTCCTCTGCTTTTCGCTCCGTCAGCCATGCTACTTCGCTGATTTCATGAGATTAATTGAAATAAGCGAAAAACGGATGGCGTTTACAAATATTATACCTATCCATATTTCCATTTCGAAGATAACTGCTTTCCAGGTCGAAGACATCCAACACAAACCTACGAACATGTTCAGGTGAGGTAACGTTAACCGGTTTACTGCTAACTAGTGAAAACACTCCATTAATATGACGAGCTGCACCTCAAAATACACGTTAGATGGAGCCAATGTGCATTATGATCGAGTTTGTAGTTTAATTAAGTATACTTTAAATAGTTTGACCTCTGAAATTCAGTTGGTGATATTTAATCAGTTGAAGCTGTCCAGTCAATAAAGTGCATGTTAAATTTCTCTGTATATATTGTAATACCGTAAATATTTGAGTAATTATTGTTGCATCGAATTACGTTAGTCTTTATAGAGTGATAGTCAATGTAAAAAGAGCAAATGGAAGAAGTAGATGAACACAAAACAGGTGAAATGTGTTGAAAAGATTCATTCAGAATCATTCGTTGACACATGATTCAATTATGTAGTGTGTTTTGTTCCAGCACTCATGAATCAGTGATGGTGTGTTTGTCAGATATATATTTAACTATTTAATTTGATTTTTAAATTATTTTTCCTGTCTGTCTATACTTATCTTGATTTTTTTTTTTTTTAAAGCTTTAACAGTGTATATATACATATGTAAATAAAACAGACTCATTTGTCCAGTCAGCATAATTTATTCTGCATTAAAACATGAACTGAAGGCACATTATTTTTCATTAGCATGTCAATTAATGCATATTTTAGGTCACACTTTTGGAATGCATTCTGATTACTTTCACAGATACACAACAATAGTAAGTCCTATGTTTATTCCCACTGCTGTTTTTCCTGGCCCAACATGGGTCGCCTATGCCTTGCCGTTTACAAAGTCAAATAAACACTAGATCAAGATTTGGCTGCAATATGGTATCTATATGGCATTACAGCATATCTAAAACATGTCTTCAAAGAGTCAAGAACCACAGGCACAAATGATATTTTTGACAGTCAAACCTCTTTAAGACTGTACATTCAAGACTGTTACTCACCCACATGACGTGTAAAGGCAAAACGCATGTTATTTAATATTTCTAACCTCTATAACAGTTGCATACTATAAGTTAAGCCACTGCAGTTCTCTGGTCCACTGTGGAAAAACAAGTTTTACATTTGAAAACAATGCTGAAGAGTGAACATTCGCTTTATACAATGCCTGTTACATTTAATCTTAGATTTCATGTCACCATAGATATTGAATACGCTCAATATTTCACCTCTCTTGTCAGTTTTTACAAATTTTTGAGAACATTCTTGAGGTAGGAGAGCAGAAGCAGAAGAGGAACAGATATACAAGCACGCTGAATTGTCTTTAAGGCATGGACTGATCCGTGATCAGCTTTTAAGAGGCTCTGGCCAAATCTGTTGACCTTTTTCACATAATTTACAACATTTAACTCGTGTTAAAGACGTAAACATTGTATTTGAGTGATCTGGCTCTTTGGTGACGCTCGCTTAGGTGAAAAACACTGTTCAGTTTTTAAGTACACAGCATGTGTGGTGTTGATTTCAGAGATTGAGGTGTACAGTTATTGTATATGTCACTGTTATTATGCTATACTGTTACAGTAGGGTTTAATTATACTCAAATTATGAAAATGACAATGTAAACAAGTAGAATTACAAAAATAATAGATCATAGGATGTATATTAATATAGGCACTTAAAATAATCAATAAACCTGGATTACTACCAAATGTGAAAGTGCATGAATTATATGTACCGCTGGTACTTGTCAAAGGTTGAAAAATATTATGATTTTTAAATGTTTTAATGACGTCTCTTCTGCTTACCTGCTCAAAGCTGCATTTATTTGGTCAAAAATACAGTAAATATTATTACAATTTGATATAACTATGTTCTATTTGAATATATTGTAAAATGTAATTTATTTTTTATGACCAAAGCTGAATTTTCAGCATCATTACTTCAGTCTTCAGAATCACATGAACCTTCAGAAATCATTCTAATATGCTGATTTTCTGCTTAAATTGTCAAAATATTTCACAACGTTATGTTTTTACTGTATTTTTGTGCACACAAATGCAACTTTAGTGGTCATAAGAGACTTAAACATTAAAACATTTAATAATCATAATGTTTCCTAACTCTTGACAAGTACTATAGAGTATAAAACACATTTGTATCTTATAATTAAAAGCTTTGGTAATTTTTTTTTTTTTTTTTGAATGAGGTTAATTTAGACTAAAGTTTCGACTACAGATTTTTCTAAAATACATATTCTGTTTAAGTTTTACGGTGTTCAAGTTAGGCCCTTAGCACTTCGTATATAATCACATGTGAGTAAAATAAAATTAAAAAGCATACAACGGAAAAGTATAATATTTGCTGGTAAATTGCACTTATGAAAATAACATTGTTAAAACTAGAATAAAATTTTCTATGACACCTAATGTTTAAAAAATAAAATTAAATTTGAGTGAGCCTCCCTAAACATGTAGTTTTCCATAAAAACATAGTTAGAAAAATTCTATTTAAATTGGTCTTTGGGGTAAAATACTCATTTTCAAGTATTTGGTGTCTCTCTCACATTAGTTGGGGAAATCTATCTCTCTCTCTGTGTTGATTAAATGATGGTTATGAAGCATATTCCAGTCACTTTCTGTGTCGTCTGCTGTTGGCAGGTATTTTGGCCGCTGTGTAAACGCCATTATGATGTCATGAAGGCCGGACTCCGCCTCCATTAATCCGTCTTCCACACCTTGTTGAGAACTTTAACCACTTCCTCGTAGATTATGAACACTATCGCCACGTCCATACACACCCGTCCTAATCTGGGCACGGTGCCTTTGTAAAATCTATAGAAGAGAGAGAAATCTAAGTTAGAACATTTAAGTGAATCATACAAAACCTTTCAGAAACATGTTCAGCTCATTATGCATTACAGTAATGAGAATTTGTTCAGAATATTGCTTAATGGTCATGAAAAGAATGTCAAAAATTTGCATTTCTTTATGAAAAATAGAATTTATAATTTCTTAGAATCAGTATTTCTATTGATTTTATAGTCAATTGTCATCCCAGATGTTTTTATGAACAGTAAAAAGTTATTATGTTGAAGTTCTACAGTGATAAAACTAAAACTGAAATAAAAAATATTAAAACAAGAAAGGAAATAATAATTACATTATATATATATATATATATATATATATATATATATATATTATAATTGCATAATAAAAATTATAAGTAAACATTTCACATATATATATATATATATATATATATATATATATATGTGTGTGTGTGTGTGTGAAATGTTTACTTATGCATCTGGTCCTTAATTAAAAATAGAACTATTATTAATCATTTTCTGTAACTTGAATAAATCTGAAATAAATTACAATATAAATATTATGAAAATACTATGATGCAAAACTTAAAACTAACCGATATTAGTAAGCTTAAGCTCTGCAATATTTAAAACTGAAATAAAAATAAATTAAGGCTAGAAATATTTTTCACAAATGAATACAAATGACAAAAGTACAGTCCCAAATTGCTAAAACTTAAATTAAAATAAAATGTGAATGAATATTTTGTCATGAAAATAATGTCAGAAGTTTGTAATGGTCTTTTAAATGCTGTTTTTATGAAAAAATAATATAATTACTTATTTTAATGACAACATTTTCATTCGCATTTTAATTTTAGTTTAGTCATTTTGTTATGTGTTTTTGTCATTTTTATTATATGGTTGCTTATGTAGTTGGTCCTTAACTAAAACTAAAACTATTATTGATCATTTTCTGCAACTGAAATGAAATTAAGGCTGTCATATGATTAATCACAATTAATCAAATCCAAAATAAAAGTTTTTGTTTACATATTGTGTGTATACTGTGTATATTTATTATATGTATATAATTTTACTGATATAATTAAAATATTATATTTAAATATATTGAATATATAAACATAACATATTTTTCTTAAATATATCCATGTATAAATATAGTATATATTAAATATAGTACACAGTATACACACATATATTATGTAAACAAAAACTTTTATTTTTTTTGCGATTAATCATGATTAACTGTTTGATATCAGTAAATGAAATATAAATATTATGAAATATTCTATTATCAAAAAAAACCCCAATAGATATAAGTAATTTAAAATTTAAGTTCAATAAAACTGAAATATAAATAAATGAAAGCTAGAAATATTAAAAAAATAAAAAAATAAAAAAAATAAAATTGACAAAATTACTAAAACTTAAGCTAAAATAAAACGAGAAAAATTTAAATAACATTTAAAATTCAGAATGGTCTTAGAATTTTTTTTTTTTTTATTAAAACAGTATTTTTAAGACCATTATGAATTTTTAAATAATAATAATAAATAAATATTTAAATAAACAAACAAATATTTATTATGATTATTATTATTATTATTATTATTATTGATTTTGGGGTAAATTGCAACCACAGATGTTTTCCTGAGATTCACCCATAAATATGTCCATCGGGTGTGTTAGCTTCATGTTAGCATCATGTTTACTTACGCAGCCGGTCCTTCGTGTTTCATGATTTTGATGGCGCAGTCAACTGTGCTCTTATATTTGTGAGCTTCCAATCCCTGAAAACATCATGAAAACAATATTCAGCTATCCTGTTGATGTTTTTCTACAGTCTTGCTTCAGGCTTGACAGTGTAAATGATTTTATTACACACCTGCATTCTAGTTTTGATCACATCCAGTGGTGTATTTCCAAACACGCTTGCGGCTCCAGCAACGGCTCCAAATACTCCGGTCACGAAGGGGTTAATAGTCTTATTTGGGTTATCACCTAGTTTTGGCGTGAACACAGTGATCATTTCAGCCACCCTGTTTGATCAGCACAATCTATACTACTACTAGTAATTATTAAATTGCATTTCACACCTTTGTACCAGTTTCTGAGAGCCGTCATTACGTAGAATCGGATGGCCTGGTTTGAGCCCTGCTTCAGTACTGTTGCGGTCAGTCCCTGATATGTTCCTTTGAGTCCTGTGAAAACAGACGAGAGTTTTACAAATAAACTCTTAATGTTTTTATTCTACTCTAATGATGGGTTTGTGGTAGTTTGCAGCTTCCTGTGGTTCAAATAGTTGATTAGATTAGAAGTTGGTTAGAGTTTTATCAAATGGACTTGTTGCGTTACACGTTCACGTGAGATCATATGAGACTCAATTTATTATATGCAAATTTTGTAAAAGTTAATAACTAAAAATTAAAAATGCCTTTTGAACAGGCCAGGTTTGTTTTAGACAAGGATTTGGGTCATTTAAATACATTTTTTTTTTAGTTCATCAGTTTCATGCCAGTGTTGTTATCAAGAACTGAGCTGAAATATAATAAAATATAAATATCAGATGAAAAACGTAAACTTAGAATTCTTAAAAAACTTACACTGAATAAAAATAAATTAAAGCTACATAGAAATGAAAAACGCACATAAAGTTACTAGAACTTTAACTAAAATTAAAAAGAAAGCTGAAAATAAAAAAAAAAAACAAAAAAAAATAAAAATAATAAAACAAATTCACAATAATAATAATAATAATAATTAAAAAAAATGATAATAATATTATATGTTTAAAAAAAACTAAAATAACATTGGTTCATGCAAATATATTTTTTTTAATATATATTTCTGGGTTGGTTTCATAATAAACACAACCATAATAATATAAATATATCACTTTAGTATCACTGAAATCCTATTATAGTATTTATTAAATAATTTAATAATTTGAATCAGTTTTTATTTTTCCATTATCTGTTTCCGTGTCCATTTTAATTAAGGTTTTTCGTAATTTAGTTGTTTCATCATTTCTAGTATTTTAACTTATAAGTATTTTATATTTTTATAAGTCTATATAAAAAATGAATTAAAATTCCAGTTTTCATTTAAGTGAATTCAGTACATTATCTTAAATTAAATTAAAATGAGAAATTTTACCTTGGCAATTAGCAGAAATAAAAAAATTATTATTAATTTTTTTTTTTTACATTTTTTATTTCAGGTAACGTTTATTGTATTTCCAGTAATAAAAATGTGTGTGTGTGTTTTTTTTTTTTTTTTTTTTTTTTTTTTAAATATATCTGTTGTACGTGTGTTCGGTCTCCAGGTGGTGGCGCTACAGGCTAAACAATTCAGCATTCACATGTACCTTGTGTTCTGACTATTTCTCTCACACCGTGGAAAAAGCCTCTGTACTTTGGGTTCGCTGAGGTCTGATCGTGGATGAATTTGACCTGAAATTAAAGCAAAACATCTATTTGTATCAGTATTAATTCAAACAGAGATCACTTTAGACTGGCTATACCTAACATTTATTTCACAGATAATGCAATGAATTAAAAGCTACAATATAAGCTATATGTCTGTTAATGCATCAGGATATTGTCTGGTGGTTTACTTTTGTATCTGGTAAAACACAGGTCAACTGTACTACTTTTTGCATCAGTGTGGAATTTATTATAGTCTGTCTAGACAGAAAGTGAGCAATGCATTGTGACTAAAGACAAATGTTGCATTGCTCACACTCAGCGTAGATCTCAGGCACTAGGCATCTAACTATGAATACATGCTAAAAGCATCAGCATATCACGTCACACACCTTGATGGTCTCCATAGGACACACCACAACTACAGCCTCCGCCACTCCTGCGCCCAAACCGCAGATCAACCCACGTGTGCTGTCCAGCTTCCCAGACTCATCCCTCATCTTATTACTGAGGAATTCAAACATCCCAAACCTGCAGAGAAACACACTCATGACAGCCTGGACACTAACACATCTCCTGCTTTAAAATGAAATAATAAAGCGTCTTTCTCATTTGCTTCGCTCAACTTTGTCTACAGGGAGGATATATATATATATATATATATATATATATATATATATATATATATATATATATATTCTGTTGTGGGGGTTGCTTTTTTTGTTAAAATTTTTTACTTCAGTTTTAATTTTACTTATTTTAGTGCATCAAGTCAAACTAAAGAAAAATGCTAAATAAAAAAAATGCTGTTGTTAAATAGCAAAAAAAATAAGTTTAGTTTTTTTTTAATGCTTTTTTTGTTTTAATGTTAATTTTAGTTATAGTAATTTGATTGTAAATAAAAAATGTTCTATTTAAACGTGTGTGTGCGTATATTTATAAACTCATTTTCTTGTTTGTTTTAATTTTAATTTTAGTTAAAGTTTTAGTCATTTGTAAATAAAAAATATTTTATTTAAATGTACATATAGTTTTTATTCATTTTTATTTCAGATTTAATTTGTTATTTTTGTGCATCAAGTTAACTCTTAAAAACGGAAAATGCTAAATGTTGATAAGTAGCTAAAATAAAATAAGTTTAGTTTTTTATAGGTTTACTTTTAGTTAACTTCTTTTTCTGTTTTAATGTTAATTTTTGTTAAAGTTTTAGTAATTTTATTGTAAATAAAAAATATTTTATTTAAACGTGTGTGCATATACATATAATCATTTTTTTGTTTCTGTTTTAAAATATTTAAATGTACATATAGTTTTTAATTTTTATTTCAGTTTTAATTGTAGTTATTTTTGTGCATCAATTTAAATCTAAAAAATGGAAAATGCTATAACTATGATAAATTGTTGATAACTAGCTAAAATGCAATTTTTTTAAAAAAAAGTTTAGTTTTTAAAAGTTTAGTTTTTTATAGGTTTACTTTTAGTTAACTTTTTTCTGTTTTAATGGTAATTTTAGTTAAAGTTTTAGTATTTTTTATTGTAAATTAAAAAATATTTTATTTAAACGCGCGCGTGTGTGTGTGTGTATATATATATAATATCTTGTTTAAAGTTAAAGTTTTAGTCATTTCATTGTAAATAAAAAATATTTTATTTAAACAGTTTTTATACATTTTTATTTCTGTTTTTATTTGAATTATTTTAGTGCATCCAAGTTAAACAAAAGGAAAATGCTAAATGTTGATATCTGCCAAATATAATTAGTTTACTTTTAGTAAGTATAATAAATAATAACTTTGATCTTTTTTTTCTGTTTTAATGTTAATTTTAGTTAAATTTGTAGTGATTTTATTGAGTTTTTCCATTATTTTTTAAACATCCATATAGTTTTTACTAATTTATTAATTAATTTTATTTTATTTCAGGTAAAGTTATTTCAATTCAAATAACAGGTTTTATTTCCTGTATGGTTTTACTTTTATTTAACTATAATAACCTTGAAATATATATCTTACTTAATAGTTTACAAAGTTCTCCAATGACCCAACCCTAGCTGGACTGGCTAAATGTCATGAGGGCTAGTGAGCAAGTTGTACTATACAAAAAGAAACATCTACTTGATGAAATGCTGTAAAGCAGAAACTGTGGGCAGCTCTCAGCCAGAATAAGCTTCACCGAGCATCAGACTTCACACTGACAGCCAAAGCTCCGGCTGTGCGAGGCTTATCCCAGCAGGTCAGGAAATGCTCACCTCACAGCAGCTTTGGGAATGGAGCCATAGAGCAGAGAGCTCAGCCCACGGTACAGACCTTTCACCCCATGACCATGCACCGTCTGCTTTACACAGTCGACTGACGAAACAAGACAGAATTACATCACTTCAGTATCATTAATAACACTCCAAAACAGAGCTATCTGCATTCAAATCTCAGCCGGAGGCATTTAAAATGCTAATCTTTTGGAAACGTGGGAGGCTATAAATTATTAAAAGCATTAATTTCCTTTTCAGATTGTCCTGATCTCCAGCAGCTGAGTAAATCATTCATCATTTCAAAAGAGAACACGGCCAGACTGTCGAAACGTGACACTGCTGGTTGCGATAGTGTGATTGGTTAACAAATGAACCGGGTTGAACAATCAGTACTGATAAACTTGTTATGAAAAGGGGCCACAAAGTCCAGCGACTGATAAACCCCAACACTTGTGCATCAGTTACTGTACTTTGAACCGTCGACCGGAGTGGACTCTGTCTCTCTGCTGATGAACTGCATGTTTTTATGCACAATGATTAAATGAAAGTGCTCTCAGGACAAAGCAGATGCAATTATAATGAAATTAACTGTTGAGCGTTTACTTAAGATAATAATATTGGAGCAAATACACACCGATGCCTTTGTAGCGAGGCGGGTTTGCCTTCTCATCTAACTGTAGCTGAGTTTTCACATACTCTGTAGGAAACGTGATGCAAATTTCAATGCCTCCCGCAATCCCACCTGCAAAACACAGAGAAGTTATTAATAGTGATATTAAAAATATAAGCCACAAATCAGGTTATTTTTGTTAAATAAAACTAAAATTAAAAGCATAAAAAACATTTTTTGTTACTTGAAATAAAATGTCAACTAAAATAAAATTATATATATATATATATATATATATATATATATATATATATATATATTATATATATATATATATATATTATATATAAAATGTAACTCATTTTCTAATTTTCACTAAGTGCAACTTCTTTTGTAATAAAAAATAACCAAATAACTAAAACTGAAATAAAAATATATAAACTATTTTGACATTACAAAAATCTAATGAACATGACAAAAAACAAAAAAGGCAAAAAAAAAAAAACTAATTCAAACTATTAATAAAAACTACAATACTATCTCACTGATTCTAAAATAATGACATACTAAATAGAGAGAAATGCATATTTAAAGGATATTTTGTTAAGAAATGACACTGTGCAAAGAACAAAAGCAGAATAATCTGTTGTGTAATTCTATTTATGAAAACTAGATTAAAAAATGATCAGAATAAGGTTTTTTTGGTCATTTTTACTGCATTGCTATGCAGTTGATAGGCAGTTGCTTACAGGACCCAAAAAAAAAAAAAAAAATGTCTCACTTAAGTTTCTGTAATAATCTGGTTTCTAAATAAGGCTTATTATAAACTTAAATCACTAATCTCAATAATAATAGAATTTCTTGATTATTAATTATTTTAATTACATTTTAGCCAATTAATTATACACTGGAAAAAATTTAGGATTTACAGTAAAACAATTCACTAAGAAATTGCTAGCAAATATTTTACAAATAATTACAAGAAAATGGGAAGCTACACATCGAATTAAATGTGAAATTTGAAGTAGAAAGTCTGAAATCTTTTTTACAGTGATAAAATATAATAATAATTATTATTATTATATATAATTATATAAACTGCATTTATTTGATTAAAAATACTGTCAAATTTTTGAAATATTATTACAATATAAAAGAACTGTTTTCTATTTGAATATGTTGTCAAATGTAATTTATTTCTGTGATCAAAGATGAATTTTCAGCATCATTACTCCAGTCTTCAGTGTCACATGATTCTTCAGAAATCATTCTAATATGCTGATTTGCTGCTTAAGAAACATTTCTAACAGTTATCCATGTTAAAAACAGTTGCGCTTCAAAATATTGTTGAGAAAATCGTGATACATTTTATTTTTCAAGATTCTCTGAGGACTACAAAGTTTAAAAGAACAGCATAGAAATCTTTTATAACATTATAAATGTCTTTCTCGTCACATTTGACCAATTTAATGCATCTTTGCTGAATAAATGCATAAAAACTTTTGAACGGCTGTGTATCGAGTTTTCACAGCAATGAATGTCTCATGTAAATCGCACAGATCTGTCGCCACCTTAACTGTGTGTTGAGCACATCTGCAGCTCAACAGGCGGCTGTAAAAGGGGGCGTGTCTTTCTGTGATTGGCTCAGAGGATCCACCCCCTGCTCTCACTGATGGGTGCGACTGTGAAACAAACGTTCTGCTCTTTAATCAGATCTCAAGTTTGTTGACACATTTACTCTTCTTTCACTGCGTGCCATGTGTGCAGAGACGCTTCAGGTGATCAATTAAATTAATCTGATTCAACATGTAGACATTATTATACGCTGTATACATTCCAGAGGAAAAAATTACTGCTCAGAGTTGCTCTTGCGTAGCTCAGGAGAGTTAATGGAGTTATTTTTCATTTAGGTATCAACTTTGTCTGAGGGGTTTCTACTAAAATAAACACAAATGAGTCAATAGTTGTCATATAGTAAGAGTACAGATGTTGAGTTCATATTGAGATCTTTTGTATCTTGTCAAATCTCTAGAGGAGACATATGGCTAAAAGAAAAAACTGATTTTAATGAGATGTAAATGGATTTTAGTTTTCCATAAGATGCACAAAAATGCATACTGTACCTTCTATATAAAAATAAAAATAAAGTGGTGGTGTGTCATTAACTGGCTACACAAAAATGTTCATATATCACTAATGAGTGCTAGTGTTTTATATTTGTAATTCCTCTAAATAGCTTCTGATGTCTCCCCAGTAGTGAATTTCTCAGTTACTAAAATTGTTCCTGGTAATTGTTTCCTCTTCATTTTAATGATGTTTTGTAATCATTGATTATTCCAGGAACAATCCTGTGTGCTCTCAGGAAATTTGAGGGTTTGGGTTAATACAAATATGTTTTCTTAAAAAATGAGTATGCCTGTTTAACAGGTTTTAACATAACTGACAAGCACTAATGTGTCTTATAACAGGTAAAACAGCAGGATATAGTGTAGGAGGGTCAGATATATAACCTGTTTGACCTGCTGGTCTCCCTGAACCACTGAAACTGCCCTGAGGGAGAGTAGAGGGGCTACAACTATCCCAAAAGCTCACGTATAACTAATTTATGTGTACATAAATCACTTGCATATATTTTAGAATAAATAAATAATATCATATTTTAAAATCAATGTAAATATTAGATACTTAAAAAAAAAAAAACGTATAGTCTACCATCTAAAAAATTGTGGTCTGTAATTTTTTTAAATATGTTTTTAAACATTTATGCTCTCCAAGGCATATTGCATTTATTTGATCAAAATACAGTACAGTAATATACAGTAAAATATAATATTGTGAAATATTATTACAATTCAAATAACTGTTGTCTATGTTAATGTATTTTAAAATTTAATTTATTCCTGTGATGCAAAGATGAATTTTCAGCATCATTACTCCAGTCTTCAGTGTCACATGATCCTTCAGAAATCATTCTAATATGATGATTTGCTGCTCAAGAAACATTTATTATTTTTATTATATTTATTACTTTTATTTTTATTATTATTTGATGAACAGAAAGTGCAAAAGAACTGCATTTATTTGAAGAAAAAATCTTTTGAAATATTATAAATTACCGTCACTTTTGATCAATTTTATGCATCTTTGCTGAATAAAAGTATTAATTTCTTTCAAACATTAAACAGTAGTTATGAAGTTCAGGCCACTAATACTTCTAGTTCCCTTCGGTCAAAAGCAAAAGCAGTAATAGAGTGAAAATATTTTTACTATTTAAAATAACTGCTTTCTATGTGAATATCTGTTAAAATGTAATTTATTCCTGTGATCAAAGCTAAATTTTCAGCATCATTACTCCAGTCTTCAGTGTCACAGGATGCTTTAGAAATCATGCTAATATGCTAATTTGCTGCTCAAGAAACATTTATTATTATTATTTTTTATCAATATTGAAAGGAGTTGAGTAATTTTTTTCAGGATTGTTTGATGAATAGAAAGATCCAAAAATCAGCATTTATCTGAAATGAAAAGCTTTTGTTTTGGGGGGGATTATAGAAATTAATACTTGGTAGATACTTAGTAATACTCAGATAAATGCTGTTCTTCTGAACTTTCTAGTCATCAAAGAAAAATGAAAACATTCTACTCAGCTGTTTTCAACATAATAATAATAATAATAATAATAATAATAAATGTTTTTTGAGCAGCAAATCAGAATATTAGAATGATTTTTGAAGGAGCGTGTGACTGGAGTAATAAATTACATTTTAAAATATATTCAAATAGAAACCAGTTATTTTAAAAAGTAAAAACATTTCATAAAAGCAAATATCATTTTATAAACTCTAAAAACCATTAAAACCTTTAAGGAAGTCATGGATGTTTGGTCAGATGCTAAAGCAGCAGTCAGAATGACACACCTAATCCTGTTTTACGTCTTAAAAGTCAAACAAAGTGAGTCTATATGATGCAATCAATGGCCTTGTGTGAGTGTTTGCGTGTTTTTCTGCTGAGCCATCCATTCATATAAGAGTACGAGTATGACTGGTCTTTTACAATCAAAACGTCAGCAAAAAGGAACCTTATTTTCAGAGGTGAGGCAAGTATTTACCTTATAACGTATACTTCTTTCAAAAGTACTGGTACTTTAATAAAAAGTCGATACTTGCGTTTTAAAAACGTTACGATAAACATGAACTCTCTGTGAAGAGAATCAAAGGTTTCTGTTTACAACGCGCTTTTGCAGCGTTGAGCATTTTAGCCAATCACAGACATGTTTGTGGAGCGCGTGAACGCGTTGGCCAATCAGAGGAGTTTAGGTTAGTCAGCGCTTGTTCAGCGCAGGTTCGCGAATCGTTTCGTTATAACAAACAGATTCTAAAGATGATGTAAACAAGAGATTCATTGTAACAGATTTTCTATTAAAAAGCAAGTTTTCACCCAGTCAGTGTTCACTCGAGCCGCTAACTATTTTAGACGGTTTAGTCGGTTCATCTAGTTCACTAAAAAGAACCGGTTCAAAAGAATGACTTGTTTGCGAACCGGATATCATTAGTAACTTACACGATTCAAAGTTTCGCGAGTGACAACAAACGCACCAGTGAAGATAAGGATCATGTAATTTATACATAAATAGGGTCCAAAAAATCAATGTAAACAAACAACTGTGACATCGGTGAAATGCATTATAATGTAGTGCACTTGTAGTTACACGTTCTAGTAGTTAACAACATATTTCATCACTCACAAACCGTCTGCATTCCACATTACTGTGTTAATGTGTCCATGCCACAGGCTCTGTCATCACGTCATCATGCTTCCAGCACATTTATCACTCCACTGAGCAATTACTGGGACCGGAATGAGCTTCATGCAGCACATAATCAGATATGAATCGAACTACTATGAGTTTCTCATTAGCTGTCACTGCTGTGAATCTCAGACACGTGCCCTGGCAAGACATTCAATTACACTAACTAGGGACATTTCAGTGAAGGGTGAAAAACAGACAGCCTATAACTACACTTTTAAGACGACAAAGTTATCCATAGATGCCGAGGAGAGAACGAAACAAAGAAAAAGAATGTTAATGCATTACTAATGGAATGTTATCAGAATTTGGAAACAAATAAAATGATCAAATAAAAACAAGAATAGTAACTGAAAATATAAAAAATGTTTATTATTAATAATCTTATTTGATTACTAGAAGTATAAGATCCAAATTGTTACTTATTAGCTCAAAATAATAATGATTAGAAATTTAGAAATTTCATTAGAATTCCTTTAGGATTTTTTTTCTGTTCCTGAAATATTAAATGTCAATCAAAGGCCTGTATGGATAACAGCAATAAAGAAATACTTTATCAATAAAGGGAAGTGAAAAACATGTTTGGATCATATTTCACCCCAAAAATAAAAAGAAACAAATAAGAAATTAGATTTTGCATACAAAATTAAGCTTTTTTTTTTTTTTTTTTTTTAAGTTGTTACATTATTTTGATGCCAATGAAGCACATTTTCCCCCTCCTCTCGTCACCATAATGCAAAACAAAATAATGAAATATTTGAATTTTAAGTTTATTTGCAAAAAAAGATAACTCAGTTTTTTACACATTTCCTAAAATCATGTTTATGTTATCATGTTAGTTAGCTTTATTTTTTTATTGTTACTATATATAACCCAACTGCAGTTCGATTGGAATGCACAATGAAAAAAAAACACGATTTTTGAAAACTGTTAAAAAATAGTTATCTGTTTTCCCAAATGAACTCTTCATATATATATATATATATATATATATCCTGATCTAAAATAAAATAATATTGTTACAGTATTTTTATGATATTTAAAAAAACTGTAATACATTAATCAGAATCATCTCTGAGAATAATGAGAAGTAAAAAAAAAAAAAACATTCCAAAATGTTACAATACTTTACATTACTGTAAAATAATAATAATAATAATAATAATAATAATAATAATAATAATAATAATAATAATAAATATAATAATATTAATAATAAATAAAAAATAGGTAAAATGTGCAAAAAATGTAATGAACATAATATAATAACATAATAATAAATCAATAAATATAATAATAATAATAATAATAATAATAATAATAATAATAAAAATAATTAAACATAATAATAAAATTCCTTAAAGAAAACAAGTTCACATAAACAGATTACAAAAATAAATAAATAAAATATTAAATACATAAAATAAATGTTTTTTCACATTCCAGTTGAGAGAATAAAGGTGTAAAATGTGCTTAATTGTCATTAAAATAAATAACATTATTTATTATTTATTTTTGGATTTTAGGGTGTAATGTGACGTTTTCCTGACACTTTTGATTGACACGTTCTATTTTTGTTACAGGCAAGCCTCGACTGTTACATTATAACAGAACAAAAGAAGTGCTACAGTGCATCAAAGCTCTTCTGTTACTTTGTATCAAAGTTCTTTTGTTACTTTGCATCAGTTCCACACAGCATGACACACACATCACAGTCCAGCACACTGAATACTCGCCTGTGCAGTGATGTTGACAACAGCCCTGTAGGGATCAAGTGAGCAGAGGACTGTGAACAGTGTGGATGACAGTGCAAAAACTGCGTGGTACAGCTGATCTGGAGTCAGTCACAGTATTAACACAAATGACTTTCACAGTTTTTTACGTGATTTATAAGCACAAACAGAGACTTACCAGCTAAAATGGCCTTTCCAGGGTGTGTGAGTTTGGCTTGTCCGGCGGGTGCAGCAGCTGACAAACAGTGCGGTCTGTGGAAAGGACTGACAAATTTCGGGTTCGCTGACATTTTTCTTGTTTTAAAGCGGGGTTTGCAGACAAACGTGCCTCCTGCACAGCAGAAACAGTAGTTGTAGTGTAAACGGCGCTCATAAGTGAAGTGACGGGCTCTGTGTGATCTTTGACAGCCTGAAGTTTCCTGTTGACTGTCAATAGGACACAGACTCTCTGTGAGTGTGTGTGTGTGTGTGTTTTTTTTTAAGGGAGGGAGAGTCTCTGTCGGAGCGCCATGTTTCTGACAAACACAATATCCAGTTAAGGTGGAACGGAACGGACGCTTTTCTTGAAGGTTCACATTCTTGGCCTGGAATGTTGAAACGCGTACGTTTCAACATCATATCAGGAAAATGAGCTCATTTAACTTTACACAAGTTGTTTTTTGGAGAACTTGTAAACGAAACTACTATGCATTATGATGTAATATATTAGGTGAAGACACGCGTTTTGTTTACATCTTAAATTTCGG
Source organism: Cirrhinus mrigala (assembly GCA_036247105.1). Taxonomy (NCBI): domain Eukaryota; kingdom Metazoa; phylum Chordata; class Actinopteri; order Cypriniformes; family Cyprinidae; genus Cirrhinus; species Cirrhinus mrigala. The sequence goes on from CM070016.1 coordinate 26,216,165, forward strand.
GTGCTTTTAAGTCAGCGATTTATTTAAAAAGACAGCAAAGAATGAGAATAAAATTTTAAACTTTTTCTTTTCATATGACTTTTTGTCACATCAAATTTTACAGTGTCTTCATTATTTATTTATTTTTTTCAGATAAAAGTTATAATTTATGTTAAGGTTTTATAATTCAATATATTTGTTCCAGATTTTAATCTTAACGTCCATATATATATATATAAAATACAAAAAAAAATGTAAGTTATTGTATCTAAGCTAAAAATCATAATTTATTTTAGTTATTAGTTATTTATTTAGTAAATTGATGTACTAAAATTACTACAACTAAAACTTGAATTAAATCTACATAGACATATTTAAAAAAAAAAAATAAAACAAATGAAAAAAAAAATACTAAAACGTTAACAAAAATTAAAATAAGAAGAAAAAACAGCTCTAAATATTATTATTAGTAACTTGATGTACTAAAATAACTACAACTAAAACTGAAACAAAAATGAATTAAATCTATATAGACACATTTTAAAAAATAAAAACAAAATAAAAAATAGACAAAATAATAAAGAAGACTACTGAAAAATGCTTAGGACTCAGGAATTTACAAGTGATCCAGAAAAATTAGAGCAGCATTATGTGAAGGTGATGACATCTGCTGGTAAGTATGTGTGTTTAAGTAGGCCTAATAATAAAGCAGTTTTGAATTTGAGTGCATAATTCATTTGAACTGTAAACTGCAGCTTCTGCTATCTTTCATGTGCCTACATTTGGAGATTTAACGCATGAGTACTTTAGAATAACAATGAACAAAAAAGTGTAAAAAAATATTGACGTGGGACAACTCTGTCTCATATTTGCACCAAACCTGAGCGAAAGCCACTTCAAACACCGTATTTACTATACTGTAGAATATATGGCTGGAAATTAAGGTTATAAAAAACTGATCATTTTATTTTTTAATGTCTTCCTGGGGACTTTTATTTAGAAATCGCGTCGGTGACGCCAGTGCGCATGCGCAGTTTGTCTCCTTCACTTCGTCCTGTAGCAGTTAGTGTCAAATCAGAAACCTAGGACAACACTAAAGCTTCTGCTTTTGTTTCGCATCAGCATTTTATTTCTGTCTCAACAGCAACAACATCCTCGGTACGAAATTATCATTCTATTTTCAACTAGACTGCAACCTTAACCGCCGCAGGTTAAAAATCGACTAAGTTAGTTGTTTGTAGTGTTGTTATAGCAGCATGTAGTAGTTAATAAAAACAGACAGCAGCTCCTATTCTCACCCTAGTTTAGCTTTAAACACCTTTTCCTTGTTAACTAGTTTCGTGCTGTTAAATATCTTTGATAATGATTAAATGTGACTGTGCAACATGTTTAAGCTTTCTGCATATGATTAAGTCTTAAAGGCTTTTCCTCCATTCATGATTAGATTATCAGCTCGAGACCACGCCCCCTCATGCATAAACATACATAGCTGTTTTCTCTCATAGCTGTTCCCCGTTTCCATTTCACTATATTTGCATACCCTACTTTTTTAGGCTATGCATTTTTAGCTGTCATAGACATGTTTAATGCTCTAAAATGCTGCCTACAGCCCATTTTGATTGTACTGCAATTAAAAACCCCACATGTATAATCATGTAAAAATAGATGCACAGTAATAAGGAGGCTGGTTGGAGTCATTTTTGCATGCAACTAAGGTGTATTTTACTGGTTGTCCATTTATAGACCATTGTAAAATAATAGTAGTTTTAGTACATTTATAATAGAAATGTGTTGACAGTCAGAATGCTGTCATGCACAGAGTAGGAAAGGCTGGAAAATGAATAACTGCTATGAGCTAAATTCTCACAGTGGGTTTGGTAACTGATTAGGACATTTTGTGGGTTTGCTTTATCTGCGGTTTTATCCCCGGTTTCTACATTTCTATAGTTTACTTGCAACACCATTGATAGTTTAAATATGCTGATATTTTCCATTTCGTTTATGTGTCAGATATAATGGCTGTTCCTCCTGCCTACTCAGACCTGGGAAAAGCAGCCAAGGATATTTTTAGCAAGGGTTACGGTGAGCAAACTCACTTTGTCATGGAAATGATGTTCGCTTTACAAGACTAATTGCATTCTGCTGTAATTCATGTTTTTGTTTTGTTTGTAGGTTTTGGGATTGTTAAACTGGACCTCAGGACTAAATCTCAAAATGGAGTGGTGAGTTAGTTGTTGTTTAATCTGTGGCAGAACTTTCTTTATTTTTTTTTTTTTTTTTTTTTTTAAATAAAAAATTATATAATTTATAATATATATATATATATATATATATATATAATTTATTTATTTTTTATTTTTTTGGTATAAATATAATTTAGGTCTAGTTCACCCAAAAAAGAAAATTAGCTGAAAATGTACTCATCCTTAGGCCATCCAAGATGTAAATAAGTTTGTTTCTTCATCAGATTTAGAGAAATGTAGCATTGCATCACTTGCTCACCAATGGATCCACTGCAGTGAATGGGTGCCGTCAGAATGAGAGTCCAAACACCTGATAAAAACATCACAATAATCCACAAGTAATCCACACCACTCCAGTCCATCAATTAACATCTTGAAAAGCAAAAAGATGCTTGTTTGTAAGAAACAAATCCATCATTAAGATGTTTTTAACTTTAAACCGTGGCTTTAAGTACAAATCCATAATCCATAATAACACTTTCTCAGGTGAGAGAATCCATCTTCTGTTGTCTCTCAGATTAAAATCCACTGACATATTTGTTTAGAACTGTTTTGGCTTGTAAACGGTGCTTGATCTGTGCATATTTCTCTTCTGATTCAGACGAGTTGACTTTATCACTGAAAATCATTATTATGGATCATGGCCAAAAGCAATGGTTTAAAGTTAAAACATCCTAATATTGGATTTGTTTCTTACAAACACACAGCTTTTGTCTTCTCAAGATGTTAATTGATGGACTGGAGTGGTGTGGATTACTTGTGATGTTTTTATGAGCTGTTTGGACTCTCATTCTGACGGCACCCATTCACATCCATTGATGAGCAAGTGATGGAATGCTACATTTTTCCAAATCTGATGAAGAAACAAACTCATCTACATCTTGGATGGCCTGAGGGTGAGCACATTTACAGAAAATGTGCATTTTTTGGTGAACTATTCCTTTAAGGTGTCATTCTTATTAAAATGAAGCACATTTCATTAGTATGTAAACTTTAACACATTTTTATGTCTTTGATGCACCACTTGGGAAATGCTTTTAGATGGTAAGATTACTGTAGGGGTGTTTGTGTGATGTGGCAGGTTTCACTCTAAAGGCCCACACGTCTCTGTGGTCTCCATCACACATCATTTACCATACACGAAGAACTGCCTGAATCTTTATCTTGATGTCAGTTATTTGTTGGTAGCTTTTTTTACATCATGTGTGAATTTATTTTTATCTGTTTTTACACAACTAACGTTGCTCTGGAGTTAAATAAGAGTCATGTCCCATCAGTGTTTCTGGGTCACATTCAAAATAAAACTAATTCTGTCAAATCACTCGCCATCTGCCATCCAGTCATGTCATGAGACACCTGCTCATACTGTCCTCGTCATGTTCAATGTCTGTTTTATTGTTTATTTAATGTGTTATTTTTAATAATGCACAAATGTAGACTTTCTGACAGATAATTTGGTAACACTTACAAATTGGGTGTCATTTGTTAAGCTGTTAATGTATTAACTAACATGAACGAACTGTGAACAATACATTTATTAGACTATTTATTAATGTTTGTTAATGTTAGTTAATAAAAATACGGTCGTTTTTGTTTGTTCATGTTAGTTCACAGTGCATTAACTAATGTTAACAAACACAACTTTTGATTTTAATAATGCATTAGTAAATGCTGAAATTAAAATGAACTAAGATTAATAAATGCTGGAAAATTATTGTTCATTCTTAGTTTATGTTAACTAATGAACCTTATTGTAAAGTGTTACTGATCATTTTAACTGTTAATGTTGTTGGTAACAGAGTTGTTATTTTTAACTATAACTAAAAATGAACACTTTTAGAAATCTGCTATTAAAAAATCAGTAATTGAAAAATCAGTAATTTGGTAAATTAATTATAATTCTTTAATTTGCCAAATTTACCAAATTTATAATTACAGGGTTTTCAGTAACAGTGTTGTTGTTTTTAACTAAAACTCAGATGAACATTATTTAAAAACTCTATTTAAAAAATCTGCTAATAAAAATTGGAAATTAAATAAAATAAATATTAGATATAAAACAGAATAAAAAATTGAAATAAATATCTAAAATAAATAAGTTTAAGATGAAGTACTAAAATTACTAAAACTAACTGAAATAATAATTGACTAAAGCTATTGAGAAATATTGAAATTAAATATTACATATTTAATTTAGTATTAAATATTTAAAGAATATGTAAAAACAAAAGCTAATAAAAATGACAAAACAAAAACAAATTTACCAAAACGTGTGCTAAATTGAAATAAAAACAATAATAAAAAAATAATTAAAATATATAAATACTACAATGGCCAAATATCAGCCAATGAATTGCTGTTGCTTATATATATATATATATATATACATACAGATAATTTCTTGATTAGAAATTGTCATTAAAAAAAGTTAAAGTCCAATGCTATTTATCTATAGTATTTTTTCTATTTTAAACAAAAATATGCTCAGACTAAGTGAAATTACAAACTACAAACTGAAATCAAAACATTATAATGTACAACACAAAAGTAGTGCATCTAAAATAAAAGTTTTTGTTTACATAATATATGTTTGCATACTGTGTATATTTATTATGTATATATAAATACACATACAGTATATATTTTGAAAATATTTACATGTATTTACATATATATGTGCATATATATTTTTATTCATATAATTGGCATTATATATAAATATTTTAATTATATAAACATAGCATATTTTTCTTAAATATGTACATGCATGTGTATTTATATATACATTATATATATACACAATACACACCCATATAATATGTAAACATTTTGCATGCAGTTAATTGTGATTAATCGTTAAACAGCCCTAAATCTGACAGAATGATTTGATTTAAAAAAGATGTTTGTTGCTATAAGCAATTTTTTGAAAAAATGTTTAATCCTGTTCATAAACTCTAATCCAACTGCAGGAGTTCAACACATCTGGATCCACCAACACGGACACGGGAAAAGCCGGCGGGAGTTTGGAGACCAAATATAAGATGAAGGACCTGGGATTGAGTTTGAACCAGAAGTGGAACACAGACAACATGCTCACTACAGAAGTGTCTGTGGAAGACCAGGTCAGTAGATTGAACTCTCCTCATGACCTTTGACCCCTCTGAGTTTGATCAAAATGGTTTTCCATCATACTGTCTCCTCAGCTCGCGGAGGGGTTGAAAGTGTCCCTGGATACGTCTTTTGTACCAAACACAGGGTGAGTTTGTTAGTATCTGTTGCATCAAGACTGGTTTGATGCTTTTTGTTTGACGTCTTATTCTCTCTTAGCAAGAAGAGCGGTAAACTGAAGACCGGCTACAAGCGTGAATTTGTCAACGTGAACTGCGACATTGATTTCGAGGGTCCGGTTGTGCACTCTGCTGCAGTTCTGGGATATGAAGGCTGGCTCGTGGGATACCAGATGGCGTTTGACACGGCCAAGTCTAAACTGGTGCAAAACAACTTCGCTCTGGGATACAAGGACGGAGACTTCCAGCTTCACACCAACGTGTAAGAATCAATGAAAACACAACACGGGAAAATGCTGATCAGTGGATTTTAGGTCGATATTGCAGAAATTGATATGGAAGCTTGTTTTTGCCATTAGATAAAAAAAATATGAATTTCACAATTCTGACATTTTTCTTGCAATTCTGAGTTTATATCCCACAATTCTGCCTTTTTTTTCCTTTCTTGGGATACTTAAAGTCATAACTGTGAGATATAAAAATAGAATAAAAAATTAGAAATAAATATCTAAAATAAATCAGTTTAAGATGAAATACTAAAATTACTAACTAAAATAATAATTAACTAAAGCTATTTAGAAATATTTAAATATTTAATGAAATCTTAAATATTCAAATAATGTGTAGAAATGAAAACTAAAAAATGAAAATTAAATAAAATGTAAATTAATAGTCTATAAATAATACTAAAATAGTACTTGCTGGTAGAAAGCAAAAATCCTAAAAAAAAAAAAAAAAAACAATTCAAGTCCAATAATATTTATCCATACTATTTTCTCTATTTTAAACAAACATTTACTCAGACAAAGTGAAATTACAAACTACAAACAGAAACCAAAACATTATAAACATTATATGGGATATTTAAAGTCATAATGGTGAGAGACAAGCTCACAAATTCTGAAAAGAAAAGTTAGAAGTTAACTTAAAAGTTGCAGTTACCTTTTTTTTATTCTGTGGCGAAAACAAAAAATCTGAACTTTGAGGAAAAAAAGTTATAATTTTAAGTTTATATCTCACAATTCTGACTTCTTTTCTCAGAATATAAGCTTGCAATGAACTTTTATATGTTTTTAAATATTCAAATATTTTGATTTAACTAGCTACGAGCCTGCTGACATTAGGTCTGGGTTTAAAATATTGATTTCTTTATTTGGATAAATTCTTTTTATTGAAACTGATAACATTTCTTAAATCAGACGTTTTTTTCTTTTACGTCTATGTGGCTTTCCCCTCCAGTAATCATTTTCTGCTTTGTCACTCTTGATATGAAACTAAATCTGAGTTTTCAGCTGTCACAGCACAAACTAAACATGACTTAACATCGGAAACTACTTTAAAGAAATAGTAGAACCTACAGAAATTAATCATGTCTCATGAAATAACTCAATCTGTTTCAACCGCGGAAAGACGTCAATGAGACAGCTAGTAAACATCTGACATTTACCTCAGGCAAGTCATTTAGTGACCCTAAACTTGTTAGTTAGCTATAAAGAAAAAAAAAATCTATCAATATATGTAATTAATGTATTTTTAAACACGTTTTAACTTTTTTTTTACTATATTAAATTGAATCGAGATCAAAATTCATGAAATTTGTGTCAACACCCAGCTGTACTATACATACTACCAGTCAAAAGTTTTTGAACAGTAAGATTTTTAATGTTTTTTAAAGAAGTCTCTTCTGCTTAGCAAGCATGCAGTTGTTTGATCCAAAGTACAGCAAAAACAGTAAAGTTCTGAAATATTTTTACTATTTAAAATATCTGTTTTCTATTTGAATGAATTTTAAAATTTAATATATTCCTGTGATCAAATCTGAATTTTCAGCATCATTACTCAGTCCTCAGTGTTACATGATCCTTCAGAAATCATTCTAACATACTGATTTGCTGTTCAAAAAAACATTTATTATTATTATTATTATTATTATTAATATTTAAAACAGTTGAGTATGTTTTCAGGATTCTTTGATGAATAGAAAGATCCAAAGATCAGCATTTATCTGAAATAAAAAGGGTTTTTTTTAACAGTATACACTATACCAGTCAAAAGCTTGGAGTCAGTATAATTTTGAGGGTATACTTTTATTTAGCAAGGATTGCCTTAAATTGAGCAAAAGTGATGGTAAAGGCATTTATAATGTTACAAAAGATTTCTGTTTCAGATAAGCTTTCTATTAATCAAAGAAACATGAAAAAATCTACTCAGCTGTTTTCAACATTTTTGTTGTATATATATATAATTTTATTTTATTTTATTTTATTTTTTTTTAAAGCAAATCAGACTATTAGAATGATTTTTGAAAGATCATGTGACTGGTATAATGATGCTAAAAATTCAGTTTTGATATCACAGGCATAAATTACATTTTAAAATGTATTTAAATAGGGGTGGGAATCTTCAGGCAGTTCACGGTCCGATCCGATTCCGATTCTGCGAGTCACGATTCGATTCCAAAACGATTTTTAATCTACATTTTTCCCCAATTAATTCTTCTGCTCACATCTTTACAAACTTACATTTTAACCAAAATTGAGGTTTTTTTTTTTTAGAGTTGGAATCTCTGTATGTCACAGTACTGCCATCTTAAAAGTATAGAGGTGTGAATCTTCACTGGTTTCATGATTCAATTCAATTACAATTTTCATTATCAACTCAATATCACTATGAATCACATTCTCAGTTTTCAATATTACTGCACATGGCTACATTTTCATACAAATTTTATATACAATTTATTTTGTGCAAACTTATTTTTTTTTTATTATTATTATACAAACAGGCTACTTTTTTTTAAAACAATCACTTATTTAAAATAAGTGTTTTTTAAGTATCCGAAAGTTTTCAGACAGTAGTTATGGGTTTATTGCCGTTTGATTATTACTAATGCGATCATAGACAGTGGCAGCTTTAACAGACTGTATTCACACTAATGCACAGATCTATTTCGATATATCAGATGTTTTGTCCTGCTCTATAAACATAACTGACTGTGTAAACATCAATTTCATATGAAATTATTTGAAAATGGATGTGCATTTAACCGCAGCCGCAATCGATCTTAAGGACAACAAACACAAAGCGCACGTGAAAGTCCGTCAGTGCGCGAGTTTCGTGCATCTAATAGTACTGCATTCCAAACGGCGTTAATGAAAGCATATCTAAAGTAAAACACGGCGGGTGGAAGTACAAACTGTCAAGCAATGCGCACGTGTCACACCGAACGTGGAAAGCGCTATGCTGTGAAACTCATTCAGTTCTATTGCTTGCGCCGCACAAGGCCGGCTTGTGTCTGCTTCGACCAAAGCGCACGCGCAGCGGAGCGGACCACTGGCTTAAAGTTCAAAATAGTTGAACCCAGCGGCCAGCGCAGCGCTTTCCGCGTCTCACAGCGCAAATTCTGTGCAATGAAGCCCGCCACGTCTCTAGCGCGCACACATACCACATGCGGGGAAAAAAACAAGCTCAGAATCGATTCTGAAATGTTCCGAATCGTTGAAGAGAGAATCGCGATACATCGGAGAATCGATTTTTTTCTCCCATCCCTATATTTAAATTAGGGCTGTCAAACGATTAATCGTGATTAATCGCATTCAAAATAAAAGTTTAAGTGAATACACACAAATTAATGTATATATTGAAGAGAAATATTTTATTAATGTACAAAATATTTGTATTTATTTTTATTGTATATAATTATAATAAATACATATACTTAGATATTTCTTAAATTTATACATGAATGTGTTTGTATTGATATATACATAATTACACACAGTACACACACATATTAGGCAAACTGAAATCTTTATTTCGTATGCGATTCATCGCGATTAATCATTTGACAGCCCTAATTCAAATAGAAAAGAGTTTTTTAAATAGTACAAATATTTCAACATTTTTCAACAAAAAAAGAAATAAACATTTTGAAGGCATGCTACTGGTCTAATATGTTTTAATGAAACTGTGTTGTGTGTTGCCAGTAATGACGGAGCTGAGTTTGGAGGATCTGTCTATCAGAAGGTCAGTGATCAGCTGGAGACGGCCGTCACTTTGGCCTGGACCTCCGGCAGCAACAACACTCGCTTTGGAGTTGCTGCAAAGTACCAGCTAGATAAAGATGCCTCGTTGTCTGTAAGTTACCGATCTTTACGCAAGAACACATTATGTTTTCGAGAAAAGGATAATTTACTTAGTCTGGCTTCAGTCAATGGTTCACCAAAAAGCATACGCAATCATGCAAATTCTTGGCAAATACAATGCAAGCTTGTGGTTCTGTTGTACATAACAGCAATGCTGGAAATGCAAATGCAGATGTGTGTTGCGTTATGATTGGCATTCTGACACATTTTGCAACTATGTGTGAAATAAAGGTTTGTGTAACTAGAAGCATCTACCTAAAGCCTAAACCTGATCATGTTTTTTTGTTTTTTTTTTCTCATTATTTCCTCATAACAGGCCAAAGTGAACAATGCCAGTCTGATTGGAGTTGGTTACACTCAGAGTCTTCGACCTGGTAATCATCTTATAATTTTTGTTTATGATCTCTGAATATAAAAAGCATAACACTTTTATGTTTTTATAGTATAAAGTACATAAAGTATGCAGTTCATTTGCAGTGTGAAAAATGAACCAAGGGTGATTTTTAACATCTTCCTTTTTGATGAATTATTTAAGCATACTACTGGAAGTTCAGGCATTATTAAAGGAATAGTTCATACAAAAATGAAACTGAAAATACTGAAACTTTTTCTCACCCTCAGGCCATCTACAATCTAGATGAGTTTATTTAATTACTTGCACACCAATGGATCCTCTGTAGTGAATGGGTGCCGTCAGAATGAGAGTCCAACAGCTGATAAAAACATTACAGTAATCCACAAGTAATTCAAACCACGCCAGTCCACCAATTAACATCTTGAGAAGTGAAAAGCTGCATGTTTGTAAAAAACAAATCCATCATTAAGATGTTTTAACTGCCAACCATTGTTCCATAATAACGCTTCCTCCAATGAAAAAGTCATTTGGTTTAAATCAGGAGAGAAATATGCACAAATCAAGCACAACTTACAAGCCAAAACAGCTCTAAACAAATATGTCAGTGGATTTTGATGTGAGAGGACAACAGGAGATGGACTTTTTCGCTGTAGGAAGTGTTATTATGAATTATCGATTTGTATTTTGGCCGGAGGCCATGGTTTAAAGTTAAAAACAACTTAATGGAGGGCTCTACGCTTACTTTTCTTTTTAGAAAAATTTAGGAGCACAGTCAAAATTTTGGGAGCACCTTCTAATCAATAATCAAAAAAAATTGATCAAAAATTAGCCTTCCTATTACGAGGTGATTTTTGACTCCTTAAAGTGATTTACAGGGGAATTTTGTTTTTACCTTTGTAATGGCATAACTTTTTTTTAATTATATTTATTAAGCTTTTTAAAAATTCTAATTAAAACAACAGAATAAGAACAAGTAGAATAAGTTACCAATCAAATAAAGTCAGTATTAACAAAATGAATTTGTACTACAGAGGTGGCACTGAAGAACACAAAAGTTGCTTGTAGGTGTATTTTCACATGTTGAGGCTCAGAGGTGGCATGAGTGCAATCAAATTCATAAATTCATGTTGAGATTAATGTTTTAAATATAAAATTTTGAATATAGAAATATTACATGATTTTAATAACTAAAAAGATACTTTCAAAATTAAACTAAATCTGCCAGTAGGTGACGGAAAGTGCCTGATTTAATTACTGAATCATTCATTCACTTGATTCGTTCGAATGGCTGATTCATTCAGTAATAACGCAAGTGACTGTCTTATGAATGGGAAATTGAATCAGTGACTCACTAGATTTGTTTAAAAATGCACGTTCATTCATAAACAAAATGCCACTGTGTTTGAATGGAGATGTGCAGCAGCTCAGTTGTGACTCAGTTGTCATACTGTTTTAGATGACGAAATAGAGCAAAATCAGGCAGTAGTGTTACAGTCAGACAATGTAGGTCACTTAATATGAACTTCTTGTTTATTTAACTGTTGTATTTAATCAGTATCTCATTTACAATCTCCCTTAAAAATCATTGAAAGCTGTCACTCATCTTAGTTCATCGCGATCTCACAAAGTTGCATTATAATCAACGAAGCTCTCTACACTGCACAATCAGTCTCTTATTTACACTCTCTCTACACTTTGTTTATGAAAGGATTCGTGAGATATGTCTGTGATACATTACTCAACATTGCAAAAACACGTAGAAACCTTTGAAGCTCCCCTCAGCGCAAACACAAATATGCTGATCGGGTCGGTCGTACATGGTGCTCCTAAATATAGTTTCTATAGTTTAGTTATAAATGGTCGCACTGTAGAGCCCTGTAATGATGAATTTGTTTCTAACAAACACCCATCTGACGGGACCCATTCACTGCAGTGGATCCGCTGGTGAGCAAGTGACGCAGTGCAACATTTCTTCAAATCTGATGAAGAATCAAACTCATCTACATCTTAGATGAGCAGATGTTTTTGGAAATTTTAAGTTTTTGGTGAACAGTTTTTCTAAACACAATTCAAATTGATTACAATGTACTTTGATTGTTTTCTTATTTTACTGAATTAAACATGCAACAGTTTAAAGGCACTGATCTTTGCATACACTTAAAAAAGTACAAAAAAAAAAGTACAAAATACTATCTTGAAACTAGTAATTGTTAATAAATACTTCACAATATGTAGTACACTAGTATTTCATTCCAGTCATCTTGTGACCAATGTTTTACTTGTTTATGAACCTCTTTGTGCATCTTTTAATGTCTTACTTTCTCTATCTCATTGTAAAGGGGTGAAACTCACTCTCTCGGCCTTGATCGACGGAAAAAACTTCAACACGGGCGGACACAAAGTCGGACTGGGTTTTGAGCTAGAAGCGTAGCTGCCGTAGTGCAAAAGACACAGAAGAAGAGAGACCCAGTCCTCACGTTGTTTCCTCCTACATCACACACTAGCACTCTGACTAAAAACACTTAGCGGCATGTTGATGGGATTTGCAAGTCTGTGGGAGATGATTGATTCAGTCTCAGCCGGACGTAAGATCTGGCCTTCTAAGGGAAATATTCACCGATCACGTGATTTATTAAATGAAAGCCGTATATTTACATAGAGCACCTGCAGTGAGCCAAATTAAGTAGCGGTAGATTTGCGAGCTTGGAGTGTTTCTCTGCTGATGTCAGTGCATGCTAAGCACTTGATTTATCGTGTCGGCGAGCAGACGTCATAAATATGCATGGTGGTAGTTGAGGTTATTTCTCAGGATGCTGCATTAGAGTGACATCGCACTTCTAGGGTTTTAGTCCTCACAGGAAACCCAACAAACAGCATGCGTATTTGTAGAGCTTGCAACACAACCCTTTTCAAACTCATTGATGGTTAGAAAGAAACTCTGTATTGTGGGGAAAAACCCCGCTAGCAAACCATTTTAAAAATGTTTTGGTGTACAAATGAGATTTTTGTGCATTGAACTCTTTATGGGCACAGATATCAATGTGTTGTACATACCATCTGTTTTTCCAATATTACTATTATATATATTGTAGTTATTATATATATATATATAATAACAAATTTTACAATCTTGAGGATGTTGGTCTTTGTACCTCATTTTTCCAGTGGAACTTGAGAAATTCTAATAAACAAAGAAAAATTGAATGTTGTTTTGTGTTATTTAGAGTTCACAGTACATGCATGAGCAAAAATACAGTACCGCTCCACAGTCTGGGGTCAGAAAGATTTATTTTTTCAAATAAATTAATACTTTTGTTCAGCAAGGATGCATTAAATCAATCAAAAGTGACAGTAAATACATTCTATTCATCAAATAATACAAGCAAATCAGCTTATTGGAATGATTTCTGAGGATCATGTGATATTGAAGACTGCAGTAAATGATGCTGAAAATTCAGCTTTGATCACAGGAATAAATTACATTTTACCATATATTCACATAGAAGACAGGTATTTTAAATTGCAATCATATTTCACAATATTAGTGGTTTTACTGTATTTTTTAATTAAATAAATGCAGCCTTGATGAGACTTTCACAACAATGAGACTTTCAAAAATCTTACCGACCCCAAACTGTTTTTACAAATGTAATGTACAACAAAAGTTTTTTTGTTTTTTTTTGCATAGAATGCACATTGAAATGTGAAAAAAACAGTCATTCTCATGACACCAGTAACATTTTCCTCACGTTGACCATCTGCACGGCAGATTTTGTTTCAGAGAAGGTTTACTTTTGCCACAACCTGCCTGCATCCGGTGTGAGAAAACTCCCGTTCGCCAACTATATAGTACGATAGTTCTTCCGCAAGCCTTTCTACGTGTGATCGATCCGGGTAGAATCCTTCCCTGGACATCTCGTCCATAAAACAATCCATTATGTGGCTCTTCTCCAAAAGCATAAAGGGCAGGAGCTCTGCCTCCAAAAATAGCATGTGGTATCTTTGAAGGTAGCTTCGCAACCAAGGGCTCAGCTCCTGACTCAAGCTCAGACGGCCCGAGACGGCGATGCTTGAGTTGTGCAGAACGAACTTGGTGATGTCTTCATGTCCCAAGTTGCTGATGAGGATGTAGATGGCATTTAAATACTCGTTGTTGTTTTTGGGATGAATCAGGTCTTGCAATCTGTCCAGCAACTCTCTAGGCATGTGTTCCACTTCATCAAAAATGAAAACCGGTATCTTCTCCACTTCCTCTGCCTGAGTGACCATTTCAGAGACGTGAGAGTCCAGAGATTTGGTGCACTGTGGGATATCGTCGTCTGTCGGGCAGTGGTGGAGAACGAAGTACTGCATCACCAAGTCTTCGCCAACAACCGAGCGGAAATGCTGAGCCAGTAATCGGCCAACGTGGCTCTTCCCGACTCCGGTAGGTCCGTGAAGCGACAACACTAAAGGTTTATTGTGTACATAAGTTGACAGATAATCATGTAAATGACTGAGAAGACTCTCTGCAACTTCCTGTTGGCCAAACACTTCCCTTTTAAGGGTTTTCTCCAGTCCGTCTAGATCATATTTAAGCACGTGGTCGTCCAAGTTCTCAATGGCGTTGTATACTTGTAGAAATACGATGATGCATAACAAGTACAGGCAGTTTTTTGCACGGCTTCTTTCTTTTGTGGGTACGGCTCTCAAACTGCTGCTCGGATATAAAACCCGCAGCTTCCTCTTTTTTTTCCGCTTGCGTGGGGAAGCGGGGTTAGAGTATATGGGGTCATGAAGATTTTCAAAGGTGAAAACCTTCGGGCTGATGGACCGTGGAGACGTTAGGCTCTGCGCCGCCGTCGTCGCTGCTGCGATCTCAAGGCGGCGTTTCTTGATGGCCTGGTACTTTTGGCGAATGCGCACCATGGCACGTACGCTTGAGGAGAACTGGGAGAAGCTTGCCGTGCCATTTTCCTTCATCTCTTTTGGAAAGTCTCCTCTCAGCCTGTCACTGGGATCTTGTTCTCCCATCTGTGGAAAGTGAAACAAATCAAACAATATAAGAAAGACCATACTAAGGAATAACAATTGCATTTCAAAACCAGCCACCATTCTATATTGGAATCAATGGTTTCATGAAGAACTTCTAAAATTCCATGGAATCTTTCCATTGGAAAATGAAATTAAAATGTTCTTTAGACTCTTAAAAATGAAGGCTCTGCATTGGCGCTGATGGGTCCATGAAGAACCTTCAATGTCCATTGGACTATAGATTCTTTATAGTGGATGAAGGCACTTTAGATTATTAAAATGTTCTTCAAAGTAATGAATAAATGGTTCTTTTAGGCACTGTTTATCGAGTGGTTCTTCGGGGACCCCGAAAATGGTTCTTCTATTGCAGGGATGTCCAATCCTGTTTCAAGAGGACCAATGTCCTGCAGAGTTTTCCTCCAACACACTTGCCTGGAAGCTTCTAATAAGTCTGAAGACCTTGATTAGCTGGTTCAGGTGTGTTAATTTCAGATTAAAGCTGTGGCTCTCCAGAAACAGGTTTGGACACCCCTGATAAACAACATGCGTCATAAACTGAACTTCTGCTTTCTGATGCATGTCGCACCTTTATTTTGGTGCATTTGACAGTTACCTTTTTCCATTAAAAGAGCTAATGAGAAAGAATGGAGGTAATTATAGGCGTGTGATTAACAGCACCAAAGTGCACTTGCATTCTGTTTTTTTAGCGGTCTGGCCAGTTGCATTGGGGCAGGACCAAACTTGGCACTAAAAATGGCGAGTACTAGATATTTGTTTTTCTTGCGTGTTTCGTTTAGTATGCTCACCTCAAAGTGAGTGCATTTTCTGTCCTCAATAACCCTGAGAAAGCCTTACAACATGACTGATGTTGTAAACCGCTTACATCATAAACTCAGCTTCTCATTTCTTTATTTTGGTGCAATTGACAGTTTGCATTTTCCACAAAAAGCCACAATGACACAAATGAAGGCATGCATTTAGATAACGAACAGTGAGAGGTCATTATAAACATGCATGATGGGCAGCACCAAAGTGCAAATGCAGTCTGGTTGGAATCAGATCTTTGTGCTTCTTGCATGTTTTGTTTAGCATGCTCACCTCAAAGGCATTTTCTGTCCTGAATGTGGCCTGGCTAGTTGTATTGGGGCAGTACCAAACTTGGCACAAAATAAATGAGTATTGGCAGAGATGGGAAGTTACTGAATACAAATACTTCATTACTGTACTTAAGTAGATTTTTCTGGTATCAGTACTTTAGGACTCAGGACTACTATTGACTTTTACTCCTTACATTTTTACACAAATATCTGTACTTTCTACTTATTACATTTTCAAACCAGGACGTTACTTTAGTTTCAATCTGCATTCTGTGGAACAAATCTCTAAATCATGAATCGGTTAGTCTGTACTGGTAACACGACTCGGCTCGCACGCGCGCTCCGCGTCTCCGCCAAACGGTTCTATCAGAGAATTCGGGTGAGTCGAGAATGGGGTGGATCAGAAGGGCAAAACTACTGACATGTTCAGGACTTCAAGTGCAGGTTAGTTTCATCTGTAAATGGGCTACTGTAGTTTTGTCTTTGTTTACTTAGTTAAGCGCTAGCAACTCTTAGCGGTAGCCAGAGGATTAATAATAGTTTCTTTAAACTAAACTAAATTAATTACTATCATCACCCAAAATACTGTATGCTAAAGAACATCATTATTGTCTACTGTAAAGTTATAGTAGTAATTTAGTAAACAAAAATTATAAGACATCGTTTTTAAGCTAGGGCAGATAACAACACAACCTTTATGACAATTAAAACCAAAAACCATGGTTACTATAGTTAAGTCATGGTAACCACAAATTAACCATGGTTTTGCTACACTAACCATAGACTAGCCATGAAATTTGTAGTAAAATTATGGTTGTAAATTAACATGTTCAGTATTAGAATTTTTTCTGTTTAAATATTGTCACGATGTAATTATTATTGTACTAATTTTGACATTTAGGCACTTTAGAAAATATAGTTTTATTAAATCTATAGTATTTAAGTAATTTTAAGATAAAACAAGACATGGTCATATGTGATCCTTTAAATTGACCTAAAATAAACTTATGTTATTGCAAACCAAATACAATGAGGTGGTTGTTTTGCAAGAAGGTGGAGACATTTCTGTTCATAGCAGTAGATGGCTGATGGGAAAAGGGACACGTACAAGAAAATTAGTGAAAAAAAAGTAAACACACACTAAGTGAGATGCAGAGAGATATCATGGAAAATGAAGAGACTGAAAATGAAAATGGAAATGAAGGTGCAGTTCAAGAGAGAACCTTTAATTATTTTGCACGGCCCCAGTGAAGGTTTTAAATCTTTTTTTAAATATGATGGCCATACAAAAAAATAGGGTTTTCCGTGGTTTAAGAATTTGTTGTGGTTGAATGGGATGGCCTGGATGAGTGTGAGATTTCCCGGCCTGAAATTTTGTTTTGTTTAGCATGCTCACTGTAAAGGCATTTTCTGTCCTGAACGTGGCCTGGCTAGTTGTATTGGGGCAGTACCAAACCTTTCACAAAATAAAAGAAGTATTGGATATTTCTGCTTCTTGCATGTTTGGTTTAGCATGCTCACCTCAAAGTGAGTGCATTTTCTGTGCTGAATACACCTGATAAAGGCTTTAGTACAACATGACTGATGTTGTAAACCGCATGCATCATAAACTCAACCTCTACTTTGTGATGCATGTCACACTATTATTTAAGTGCATTTAACAATTTGCATTTTCCATAAAACAGCTAATGAGAAAAAAATTAAGGCATGTGGATTCAGATAACAAACAGCAAGAGAATGTGCATGATTAGCGGCACCAAAGTGCAAAAATTTAGAGTGCTAAATCTGTTTTTAGCGCCCTAACCATTTGCATTGGGGCAGGACCAAAACTGGCTAAAAAAAAAAAAAAATGGCACAAAACAAATTAGTATTAGATATTTCTGCTTCTTGCATGTTTCTTCCAGCATATTCACCTTAATGTGAGCACATTTTCTGTTCTGAATGACCATAGGAAAGCCTTACAACATGACTGATGTTGTAAACGGCATGTATCATAAACTCAACTTCTCATTTGTGATGCATGTTGCACCTTTATTTTGGTGCAACTGATAGTTTGCATTTTCCACAAAACAGCTAATGCTGAACGCAAGAATGAAGTGAAAAGAATGATTAAAAATTGAGGCATGTGGATTCAACAAACAGCGAGAGGTCATTATAGACATGCATGATTAGCTGCACCAAAATGCAAATGCAATCTAATTGGAATGGGATCTTTCTGCTTCTTGCATGTTTCGTTTAGCATGTTCACCCCAAAGTGTCCTGAATGAGGCTAAAAAAGCCTTTGGTATAACATGACTGATGTTGTAAACCACATACATCATAAACTCAACCTCTACTTTGTGATGCATGTCTTACCTTTATTTTGGTGCATTTAACAGTTTACATAAAACAGCAAATTATAAACGTGTGTGATTAGCAGCACCAAAGTGCACATCTGTTTTTAGCAGCCTGGCAAGTTGCATTGGGGCAAGACCAAACTTGGCACAAAAAAATGGGTGCTAGGTATTTCACTTCCTGCATGTTTCGTTTAGCATGTTCACCTCAGAGTAAATGCATTTTCTGTCCAGAATGACCCTGAGAAAGCCATGAATACTAAACAACAGGGATTACAGATGTGCATGATTAGCAGCACAAAAGTGCAAATGCAGTCTGGTTGGCATTGGATCTTTATGCTCCTTGCATGTTTCGTTTAGCAAGCTCATCTCCAAATGAGCACATTTTCTGTCCCGAATGACCCTGAAAAAGCCTCTGGTACAAGATGACTTAATGTTGTAAAGAGCATGCATCACAAACTCAACCTCTGCTTTGTGATGCATGTCTTACCTTCATTTTGGTGCATTTAACAGTTTTTCATAAAACAGCGAGAATGGAGGCATATGCATTCATGCCCTGGCTAGTTACAAGCTTGCCACAAAATAAATGAGTCTTGGATATTTCTGCTTCTTGCATATTTCATTTAGCATGTTCAGCTCAAAGTGAGTGCATTTTCTCTCCTGAATGAGCCTGACATAACATAACTGATGTTGTAAACAGCATGCATCATAAACTCACTCGTGATGCATGTCGCATCTTTATTTTGGTGCATTTGATAGTTTGCATTTTTCACAAAAAGCTAATGGTGAATGCAAGAATGGAGGCATGTGCATTTAGATAACAGATCATTATAGATGTGCGATTAACAGGACCAAACTGCAAATGCAATCTATAATTTTTCTGCTTCTTGCATGTTTCATTCAGCATGCTCACCTCGAAGTGATTGCATTTTCTGTTCTGTCCTTTAGTACAACATGACTGATGTTGTAAACTGGATGGATCATAAACTCAACCTCTACTTTGTGATGCATGTCACACATTTATTTTGATGCTTTTAACAGTTTGCATTTTCAGAAAAAAAAAAAAAAAAAAGCTAATAACGAAAACAAGAATAGAGGCATATGCATTTAGATAAACAGTGAGAGGGCATTATAGACGTGTTTAGCAGCACCAAAGTGCAAATGCGACCTGTTTTTAGCAGCCTGGCCAGTTGCACTGGGGCAGGATAAAACTTGGCACAAAAAAATGGCACAAAATAAATGAGTATTAGATATTTCTCCTTCTTTCATGTTTCGTTCAGCATGTTCACCTCAAAGTGAACGCATTTTCTGTCCTGAATGACCCTGAGAAAGCCTTACAACATGACTGATGTTGTAAACAACATGCATCATAAACTCATTTGTCATGCATGTTGCGCCTTAATTTTGGTTTGCATTTTCCACGAAAAGCTAACGATGAATGCAAGAATGGAGGCATGTGCATTCAGATAACAACCAATGAGAGGTCATTATAGACGTGTGATTAGCAGCACAAAAGTGCATGCGCAGTTTGCTTGGAATTGGATCTTTTTGCATGTTTCGTTAGCATGCTCACCTCAAAGTGAGTGCATTTTCTGTCCTGAATTTACCTTAAAAAAGCTTTTGGTACAACATGACTGATGTTGTAAATCGCATACATCATAAACTGAACTTCTGCTTTGTGATGTATGATGCAACTTTATTTTGGTGCATTTACCAGTTTGCGTATTCCATAAAACAGCTAATGCTGAAATCAAGAATGGAGGCATATGCACTCAGACAATAAACAGCAGGGAGAGGCCATTATATACGTGTGATTAGCAGCACCAAAGTCTGTTTTTGGCAGCCTGGCGAGCTGCATTGGGGCAGGACCAAAATAAATGAATATTGGAATATTATTTCTGCTTCTTGCATGCTTCATTTAGCATACCCACCTCAAAGTAAGCAAATTTTATGTCCTGAATGACCCTTTGGTACATGTTGACTCATGCTGTAAACAGCATGTGTCATAAACTGCGATGTGATGCACGTTGCAACTTTATTTTGGTGCAAAATAGCTAATGCTGAAAGTAAGATTTGAGGCATGTGCATTTAAATAACCAATGAGAGGTCATTACAGACATGCAGAATTCGATAAAAACTTCAGTTTTCTATTTCTCGATCTGTTTTTTAGCGGCCACTGATCACAACTGCATCGGGGCAGGACCAAACTCGGCACATTTCTGCTTCTTGCATGTTTCGTTCAACATGCTCACCTCAAAGCAAGCACGTTTTCTATCCTAAATGACCCTGACTGACTCTTCAGCGCATCATGACTCATGTTGTAAACAGCATGCATCATAAACGCTACCTCTGCTTTGTGATGCTCGTTGCAGTTTTGTGCAGTATGCAATTACCACAAAACAGCAAGAATGGAAGCATGTTGTGACAACATCATTCACTATTCTCAAGCCGTATTTACCTCGCCTGCAGGGTGAAAGACAGGCGCCTAAAACTATATACATGCAAATGATACTCCATTTAAACGAGTTTCACTTCGACAGAAAACAAAAGAGCTCAGTTTCAACAAAAGCCATGCTCGTATTGTCTGATTATAAAGTTTCAAATGACAAAAACAACAATTCCTGCTCCTAAGAGGCCTCTCCGTTTTCTACCAAAATGAAATGTAATCAGAAACCTGAAGTGTGTTTGCTTCATACAAAGAGAAATGACCTTGTGAGAGCTTCTCAAAAGGTCTGAGGTGCATTTAAACAAAGTTTCTTTGCAAACGGTATGTTCAACATTCCACACATTCTACCTTTCCTTCACGAGCCCCCTCTGCCAAAGTAGATATGGTTTCCTTCCAGGAAATCCTTTTTCACACACCCCTTTTTTGGAGAACAAGAGCAATAAAAAAGTGGCCTCCTAAATCATGAGTGTGCGTGACCGGACTGCAGTTCTGGAGTCTCCCACGAACTTAATCTCTAGAGTGGTTGTGCTCAGATGAGGGAAATTAAGTAAGACTAGATAGCTGTCTCAGCTGGAGTAGCTTAAAGTCAACTTTATCAGATGCAACAGAAAAACATACAGGAAGACAACTGCAAAACCTGAGAGTATGTACTATAAAAACAGAGGTGGCTTACCTTCGGAAAACACTCCGGTGTGTGGTTTTGAAACATCAGATTTCTCTAGAAGCTTGGCTGATGAGGAGAGGAGAGGAGGCGACTTCCTCACAGCCAGATGAACATTAACAGACGATCGTTTGCGGCTCCTCCTTCTATCTGACCATTCTCTCGTCTAAACCACACCTCCCTCCATCAACGCACAATGCAAAAAGCAGACCTTCTGATGCACCCTTGTGCATAAAAATAGTCTGTTTGCACTTTGAGGTACGTCAATGAACTTGGAAATCGATTTGAATTGTTGGAGCATTGTGAAAGTACACAAAACACAGCTTTTATTTTATTCTGTAAGGAAACCCCATTAATCAGGAGAACTAATAGAATCTATAATCTGTTTGCTTACGTAAGCAGTAGAATGTTTATTTAAAAACTTTTACATTAATCACTCTGGGGGATTTGATGAGGATTTGAAATGCATCAACCAGCCCAGATGACTAACTCACGTTGGAGGTTAATGTGAGCTGTTGTGTGAAGGTGTCACTGTCGGGAGTTCAACAGGGTGGAGTTTGAACCGGTAATTTAGAGTTACACCGAACATGTTCAGTGGTCTAGCAGTTGCTCGATACGCAAATGTAACAGCACTTTCACACCTCGCACCATCGTAAGTTTGATGGAGTGATGATTTGATGAGAATTTTCACTGACACTCAAATGTGAGAATGTTGTGGTTTTTCAACTTTAAGTCACACGAAACATTTGTAGAACATTTGGGAATTACTGATGTTGCTTATTCTGCTTTAAATAATAAAAATCAATTCAATTAATACAAATCATTTTATCTTTATTTTCAATACTTGAAGCATGTACTGCTATCTTGTTGCATAATTATAAAAATTTTATTTATGAAATTGAAATTATGTTGCCTTTTTTTAATTAAATCTTGTCATAGTATATATATTTCATTTTATATATATTAAATCCAAATATCCTTGCATAACTAACTTTTTAAAATTTTGCCTAGCTTTTTTATTTTTGTATTATAATTATAATTTAATTACCTGACTATTATGCAACTATATATATATATATATAGAGAGAGAGAGAGATAGAGAGCTTGACCAAGAATAATTATTTAAATCTTGTCATATATATATATATATTAATATTGAATTTTATATATATTCAATCTAAATTCCCTTGCATAACTGTATCTGTATAAATATTTTTTTTTTTACATTTTTGTATATACATATTTTTGCTTTATCAAGTTTGTGTGTGTATATATTCTTATTTGTATATATTATGTGTATATTAAGTGTTTTATATATAAATAAATACATTTAACTTAATTTTATTATACTATTATAATTTACTATAATTTTATATTTTATATATTGCTTGACCAAGACTAATTATTTAAATCTTGTCATATTACATATATTTACTTTTCATATGTATTAAATTCAAATTCCCTCACATAACTCTATAGATAATTTTTTTTGTATGTACATATTTTTGTTTTATCTAGTTTGTGTTGTGTGTATATATTTTTACTTGTATATATTATATATGTATACTAAGTGTTTATATACATATATATGAAGTATATATATTTGAAGTATAATTCAAGTTATAATAATATATATATAATAGTAGCATAATAGACAGGTAATTTAACTGTAATAGTATAAAAGATTTAAGTTATAATATATATAACTATATATATAGCTTTACCGAGACTAATTATTTGAGTGTGTGTAAGCAATCAATGTGTAATAATGTACTTGCCAGTAAATTTCATTCTGATTGTGAAAATATAATGAATATAATATTTGTAATTAGAATAATTATAATAATAAAAATACCATGGTGTATATGACGCGCATTAAACGATATTACCATTATATTATTCACAAACAGCGGGTATTAAAGTCTTTTATTATAAATTATGAGTAAGGGCTTTTGTTTTGAAATTATCTTCTCGCTCCCGGAAGTAACGCAGTAATTTATCTTTCATTCTCAAACGTCATTGTTGTTTTCACGCGTTTTCCTTCTGTTAATAAAAATAATTTAGTTAATCGTTTATGGAATATAGTTCTGATGAAACACCGTCAACACGGGCCCGATCTGTCGACTAAATCCGTGTCTATCTACATGAACGGTGTTGTGTTGAGTTGTTGTGTGTCAGTAGCAGTTGCTCAGTTCTCGGTCCTCTGAACACATGAGTGTGTCTCTGGTTGTGATCAGACTCGAACTCGCTGATCAGTCTGATTCCCCGCACGGCTTTCAATACTGCGCCGGTGAGTTTCACTCGTTTTGCTGTTACGTAACTGAGACTGACTTTGTTTACCATGGTACGGTATGATGGCCATATTCATCTGCCATGGTGTTATCATAATTATCATCAGTACAAAAAGGTGTTACCATGTTTTAGACATGCCCACAAGGTACCATGGTATTGTTTGAAGTACTTTGAACTGGCATGTAAATATAATCCTTAAAGTGACGTACAGTGGCATGGTAAATATGTAAATACCATGGCATTACCATCTGATAAGGGTAATCATACAATGCGTATGCATTACTTATTTTTTTTTAGAAAAAATAAAAATAAATAAAACCAGTAATAAATAATAAAAAATATTATTTTGTTGGATCATTAATTGTTATTATAATTTTTTTTTCTGGGACCAAAGGTTACAGAGCTTGATAAACAAATGTAAAACACAACATTGATACAATTCATTAGAATAAACAGGATAACGAAACAAATACATTGTGAGAAAAAAGTAATCATACAATACCAGTCAAAAGTTTTAACAGGGAGTTTTTTTTTTGTTTTTTTTTTTTAAGAAGTCTCTTCTGCTTACCAAGCCTGCATTTATTTGATCTGAAACACAGCAAAAAGCATTACTATTATGAAATATTTTGAATACGATTTAAAATAACTGCTTTTTTTTGAATATATTTTAAAATGTAATTTATTCCTGTGATTAAAGCTAAATTTTTAGCATCATTACTCCAGCCTTCAGTGTCATATGATTCTTCAGAAATCATTCTAATATGTTGATTTGCTGTTCAAGAAATATTTTGGATTATTATCAATATTTAAAACAGTTGAGTACATTTTTTCATGATTCTTTGATGAATACAAAGATCCAAATATCAGCATTTATCTAAAATAAATGGCTTTTGTAAAATTTTGGAGTCAGTGTAATTTTTGTTGGCAAAGAAATGATAGAAATTAATACTTTTATTTAGCAAAGATGCTTTAAATTGATCAAAAGTGATGATGAAGACATTTATAATGTTACAAAACATATCTATTTAAGATAAATGCTGTTCTTCTGAACTTTCTATTCATCAAAGAAACCTGAAAAGATTTTGCTTACCTGTTTTCAACAATAATAATAATAAATGTTTTTTGAGCAGCAAATGGGAATCTTAGAATGATATCCGAAGGATCGAGTGGCTGGAGTAATGATGCTAAAAATTCAGCTTTGATCACAGAAATAAATTACATTTTAAAATATATTCAAATAAAAAAAAGTTATTTTAAATAGTAAAAATATTTCAGTTTTTTTTTTAGTTTTTGCTGTACTTTGGATCAAATAAATGCAGGCTTAGTGAGCAGAAGAGACTTCTTTACAAATCTTGCTGTTCAAAAACATTTGACTGGAATTGTAAATTATATAATAAATAAATATAAAAATAACATTAAAATTAAATACTCTTATTCTTATTATATTTTTATGGGGCCCCTTAGAACAAACAGGATAGCAAAAACAAGTACAGTGTGAAAAAAAAAAAACAAACAAACAAAAAAAAAGAGGCATTATTATAAACTGGATAATCAAAATAATTTAGCAGTGGAATCACTGGCATAGCTGTATAGCAGAGAAACATCATGATCAAGAAGCATTATGCTAAATCTCGTGATCTTCTGGTTTTGTGTTAACACTGAGCAGAGAGCATTCATTCACACACACAGTTTGTTTGACCTCTCAGCTCGTTTCTAGAATCTCTTTGAGGCCTTTATGCTGAGGCCTCGTGTCACAGCTCACATCTCCTGTGTCCCACAGTTTCAGAGATGTCAGAGGACGAGATGAAAGAGAAAGCGCTGGGCTCCGCCAGGGCGACGCTGGGCGGTAAAACAGAGCTGGAGCGATCAGCCATCCTCCACCAGCACCTGGGCAGCCGCGTCATGAGCGACATGGTGATCGAGACCTTTCAGCCCAGCGCAGGTCTGGAGTGTAGCAGTCAGTTACTCACTTTTTGACAGCCTTTGGCCAGTGATGAGTAAAACAGACTGTATTTTCTCCATTAGGAGTTGAGGAAGGGAAAGAAGATCTGAAGTCCACAGGAGACGTGAACGAAGAAGCCAAAGATCAAACGGATATGAGCGTGACTCCAGACTCTCCCTCTAAACAGCTGCCGGATCAGATCTCGTTCTTTAGCGGAAACCCGTCAGTGGAGATCGTTCACGGCATCATGCACCTCTACAAAACTAAGTTAGTACTGTCTATCTGTCTATCTACAGTGGGGGAAAATGTTATTTGATCCCCTGCTGATTTTGTACGTTTGCCCACTGACAAGGAAATAACCAGTCTTTAATTTTAATGGTAGGTTTATTTGAACAGTGAGAGACAGAATAACCTCAAAACAAAATCCAGAAAAACACTTTTCAAAAAAGTTATAAATTGATTTGCATTTTAATGAGTGAAATAAGTATTTGATCCCTTCTCAAAACATGACGTTGTACTTGGTGGCAAAACCCTTGTTGGCAATCACGGAGGTCAGACGTTTCTTGTAGTTGGCCACCAGGTTTGCACGCATCTCAAGTGGGATTTTGTCCCACTCGTCTTCGCAGATCCTCTCCAAGTTATTAAGGTTTCGAGGCTGACGTTTGGCAACTCGAACCTTCAGCTCCCTCCACAGATTTTGGCTAGGCCACTCCAGAACATTAATGTGGTTCTTCTTGAGCCACTCCTTTGTTGCCTTGGCCGTGTGTTTTGGGTCATTGTCATGCTGGAATACCCATCCACGACCCATTTTCAATAAGGGAACGAGGTTCTCACCCAAGATTTGACGGTACATGCCCCCGGTCCATCGCCACTTTGATGCGGTGCGGTTGTCTTGTCACCTTAGCAGAAAAACACCCCCAAAGCATAATGTTTCCACCTTCATGTTTGATGGTGTGGATAGTGTTCTTGCTCTCCAAACACGGCGAGTTGAGTTGATGCCAAAGAGCTTGATTTTTGGTCTTATCTGACCACAACACTTTTACCCAGTTCCCTCTGAATCATTCAGATGTTCATTGGCAAACTTCAGACAGGCCTGTACATGTGCTTTCTTGAGCAGGGGACCCTTGCGGGCACTGCAGGATGTCGGTCTTTCAAAACGTGGTGTGTTACCAATTGTTTTCTTTGTGACTATGGTCCCAGCTGCCTTGAGATCATTGACCAGATCCTCCCATGTAGTTCTGGGCTGATTCCTCACCATTCTCATGATCACTGAAACTCCACAATCTTGCATGCAGCCCCAGACCAACAGATTAACAGTTATTTTGTGTTTCTTCCATTTGCGAATAATCGCAGCAGCTGTTGTCACCTTCTCACCAAGCTGCTTGCCGATGGTCTTGTAGCCCATTCCAGCCTTGTGTAGGTCTACAATCTTGTCCCTGACACCCTTGGACAGCACTTTGGTCTTGGCCATGGTGGAGAGTTTGAAATCTGATTGATTGATTGATTGTTTCTGTGGACAGGTGTCTTTTATACAGGTAACAAACTGAGATTAGGAGCATTTTCTTTAAAGGGGTCATCGGATGCCGATCGCAAAGATTCATAAACGCTTATACTCACTTCTGCTGTAAGTGAAGCTGGATCATGAATGATTTGCGCGAACATAGACGAATATATGTAGATCGGGAGGCGCATTCCATTCACAAACAAACGTAATCTACTGCATCTTCAGCGGCTCAGATGTCGGGAGTAAATGATGACCACTATGTTCATCATTACATCTAGCAACACAACACCTCAATTGCTCAATCGGAGATATGCTTGTCTAACTTACATCCCTGCTTCGGCATCAAAACATGGAAAGTTACTGGACTGTGACAGCTGGTCTGAGGTAAGAGCTCATGTCAATCAACTATCGTGGGAGTGTCCTCTGTGGGTGTGACGGCACACCAACAGGCATCTGAGAACGGCTTGATTTGAAAAAGGGAATATTATTTTTACAGATTAATTAAAAACCACTGCATGGATTTTTATCATTATAGGGTAGATTTGTACATACACTGCCAACACAAATTAATGTTCAAACAGCATGAAAAAGTCAACTTAGCATCCGATGACCCCTTTAAGAGAGTGATCCTAATCTCAGGTTGGTACCTGTATAAAAGACACCTGGGAGCCAGAAATCTTGCTGATTGATAGGGGATCAAATACTTATTTCACTCATGAAAAGGCAAATCAATTTATAACTTTTTTGGGAATGCGTTTTTCTGGATTTTTTTTATGTTTTTCTGTCTTTCACTGTTAAAATAAACCTACCATTAAAATTACAGACTGATCATCTCCTTGTCAGTGGGCAAACGTACAAAATCAACGGGATCAAATCATTTTTTCCCCCACTCTATTTATCTATCTATCTATCTATCTATCTGTCTGTCTATCATCTAGTTAAAGGAGAAGCCCACTTCCAGAACAAAAATTTACAGATAATGTACTCACCCCCTTGTCATCCAAGATGTTCGTGTCTTTTTTTCTTTAGCCGTAAAGAAATTGTTTTTTGAGTTAAACATTTCAGGACTTTTCTCCATATAATGGACTGATATGGTGCCCCGATTTTGAACTTCCTAAACGCAGTTTAAACGCGGCCTCAAACGATCCCAAATGCGGTTGTAAACGATCCCAGCCGAGGAAGAAGGGTCTTATCTAGCTTTGTGGTTCAGGTCTTGGGTTTGTAGTGGTTTAAAAAGTAGAAATTCTGTGGAACTCGATTTTCAGATGCATCCAGAATTTTTTTTTCCATATAAATAATCTATAGGAATTGACCTAACACCCTACATGTGTTATTGTAATTTTAGAATGAGTTTGCAGAATTCCAGTTTGTTATATAATCCATTGTGCCAAATAGAGCCAAATGTTTTTGCATGCAAATGTTTTTCCTTTTTTGTTTTGTTTTACGTGATTATTGATCAGAGTGTGTAGGGTGTGAATGTGGCCATTATTTCTGTGATTTGGAAGGAAGCCAGTCTGACTCAGGACAGCATGTCCGTTAAGGAACTTCACAACTCTATTGTTTAAAAAATACTGCTAAAACACTTCCTCAGATTACTGTTCACACAAGTGCTGCTGAAATCCTTAGGGTCCAGTTTATTTCCATTTTTATGAATTGTGGCTTCGGATGACTGGAAAACAGCCTGAACTAAGTACAAGGTTGAATCATTTGAGCATAGTTCCTAAAGCACCTAGAATGCTGTCAGAGCCGCAACATTTTTTACATTTCTTAATGTTTTGCAGACGAGACAAACTGTTTTTCATTTTTTGGTGTTTTTTTTAAACTATATTTTTTTATATTTCTATTCAGTTTTACATGCTGCTTTCTAAAATATGTAATTGAGTTCATTTGTGTCTGTCTATCTGTCATTCTGTCATTCTATTTACTCATTTATTGCTCTCTCTCTCTCTCTCTCTCTCTATCTATGCTAATACAAAACCCTCTAATACTACAGTACTTTGATATAGACAGGGGTATTTACATGTACCTCTGGTGATATACTGTGGCGCTTCGTCCAAAAAACATAATATTTGACTATTAGATCAATAGCCACTTTGTTGCATTGTTGACCTTGAGCTGTCGTCAGTCTTGTTTTTGTGTGATGTGGTGTTGGCAGTAAGATGACGTCACTCACAGAGGACGTGCGGCGCAGCGCGATGCTCTGTGTCCTCACCGTACCCACCACCATGACCAGCCATGACCTCATGAAATTTGTGGCTCCATTCAATGACGTCATGGAGCACATGAAGATCATCCGTGACTCCACGCCCAACCAGTACATGGTGCTGGTCAAGTTCAGGAGTCAGGTCAGTTACCTAACCAGATAAAAGAAATTCAATTGGGCAGGACCTGAAAAGTCCTCAGTCTGTCTAATCCTCACTATTTAGTTTTTGGACTTCTTCAGAATAAAACTTTAATGCATTTTCGAGTAATTGCTGCCTGCAGCTACACTTTTCACAAGAAGCTGCCATATGATTTGCAAAATAATCTCATGCAAATAAGTTTTTTTTTAAGTTTAGTATTTTATGAATGGACCATCATTGTGTTTTTTTCATTTGTTTAGGCCGATGCCGACAGCTTCTACACGACATGCAACGGCCGGCAGTTTAACTCCATTGAGGATGCTGTCTGCCAGCTAGTCTATGTGGAGAGGGCAGAAGTCATAAAATCCGAAGAGGTAAGGCTGTGGTGCATAAGTAAGTAGTGTTTACTAAAGCAAATAACTATGATTCGAAAAAACCACCAATGATGTGTCTGAAATCACACCCCGTCTGTCTGGTAGGGTAGGTACTACAGTTGGTTTTAAATTTACTTAAGGATGCAGTATGTGATATTGACGGATAGTGGTTTAAATGGGTACTGGAGTCCAAATTCAAAATATTAGAGAGAGTTGTTTGTCCCGCCCCCCACTCCTCCTCAGACTCAATGCTCGCATGGGTTGCCAGATTGGGACACGCGACCGAATAAGCGCAACTGACAATGGATGGAAAAGAGTTGATTTATCTGCATTTTAATATTCCTCTGGTCATCAAGCTTTTTAGGTTGGGTAGACTCTGCGATCTCTGACTCAGCTTGTTTGGCTGGCTTCTATGCCTGGAGTACGCCGCGATTTGCATCAACTGGCAACCCAGGGTGTTGGAATACTGTTGGTTAAACTGGCAGTGGGCAGAGTCACACAGACCAAAACAAAAACGGACATCCGACACAGAATGCACATTTCAAAAGTAAAATAACTAGCTGTAGCATTGTTTTACAGAGAAGCGTATTTTTGAAATATCTGGAAACGTATTATGGTATTTTTATGCTTTAGCACAGTCAAAAATTACATACGACACCTTTAAAAACCATTACAAAGTACGTTCTACATAGTATATATATGGGTAGTGTGAATTAAATTTGAATGTGCTACATCCACCATGTGTTTGTTTTGCCACCTCACTGCCATTCATAAATCCTCTACCATGGCCTCATGGGATAGTAAAGATCCACTGAATGTGTTGTAAATCATCCTGGGACTTTTCGCCTACTACTCTTTTAGTATACTGTTTTTTACTTACTGCATAGTATGGAAGTAGGCATATTCAGATGCAGCGCCAGTGTTACAGTTCTTGGCAAAATTAAATGCAGTAAATTTAGTTTTGTTTACGTAAATCGCATTTTGATGTTTTAATTTTAAAATTGATATTTAAAGCATTTTAATGTATGCTTTACACTTAATTATTAACAGTAAGTTATAAAATAAAAAAATCCATATTATTATTATTATTACTAAAGCAAGCAATTATTATGATTTGAACAAACCACTGACACTTAGTGTTTTAATTCTTGGCAACCACTGTAACACCTTACCAACCCTAAATCAACATTTTTAACATACTTAGAACAACCACACAGCAAAACATTTTAATTTAAAGGGACAGTTCACCCAAAAATGAAAATTGCCTCATGATTTACTCACCCTTAAGTCATCCTAGCTGTATATGACTGTTTTCTTTCAGACGAATACAATCAGAGTTATATTAAAAAATGTCCTGGCTTTTTAACGCTTTATAATGGCAGTGGATGGGTGTTGAGATTTTGAACTCCAGTAAAGTGCATCCATCCATCATAAAAAGTGGGGGGTTAATAAAGGCCTTCTGAAACAATTTGATGTGTTTGTGTAAGAAAAATGTCCATATTTAAAACTTTATAAACCATAATACCTAGCTTTCGGCTAACTGTTGTACGTGCGTACACGAGAAAGTGGCATTCCAGCGGATGACGTAGGACCAGGGCTCTACAGTGCGACTATGAAAAAAATATTTAGGAGCACCAGTGTGACTGCTGAGGGGAGTTTAAGGAGTCAAATATCACCTTGTAATGGGAAGGCAAATTTTTGATCAGATTTTTTGATTTTTGATTAGAAGGTGCTCTTGAGACAAGTGCTCCTAAAAAGAAAAGTAAGCGTACAGTCCTGAGGACGTTTCAAATAATGATATTTTTCTTACACAAACACATCGATTCACTTCAGAAGGCCTTTATTAACCCCCTGGAGTTGTGTGGAGCACTTTTTATGATAGTTGGATGCACTTTATTGGACTTCAAAATCTCAACATCCATTCACTGCCATTATAAATCTCGGAAGGGCCAGGGTATTTTTTAATACAACTCTGATTGTATTTGTCTGAAAGAAGAAAGTCACATATGCCTAGGATGGCTTGAGGGTGAGTAAATCATGAGGTAATTTTAAATTTTGTTTGAACTATCCCTTTAACCATTACCAATTAGTTCTACTAAAGCAAGCTACTAACTACAATGACTTGAGCAAACAACACATTTTAGGCTGATACATTGCTTGAGTGACCAGGATTAACCTGTTTTGTTGTTGACTAGCTGTTTCTGTTTAAACACACACATGTTGTGTTTCCAGCACTGATTTACATGCATAACAATAGCTGCAGTGTTCTGGAATGTTTTGAATGATCTCAAACTCTTCATTATAAACCAGGGGGCCAGTTTACCTGTGATGGATCTGACTGAGCTGCCCAAGTGCACCGTGTGTTTGGAGCGCATGGATGAGTCCGTCAACGGCGTGTTGACCACCCTGTGCAACCACAGCTTTCACAGCCAGTGTCTGCAAAGATGGGAGGATGCATCGTGAGTGCTGTTATTCACAAACAGCGTTTAGATTCAACATGCAATCAAAATTACTTACTTTAATAATTCTAAAACAAAACATGTCATTGAAAAAGTAGTTTTGTGTGTGTGTGTGTGTGTATGTATATATATATATATATATATATATATATATATTATTAGTATTAGTATTATATTAAATTAAACTAGTTTTACACTGAATCATATTCTAATGTTTATATATATATATATATATATATATAATATATATATATATATATATATATAGTGACTTAGTAAGACAATATTATTTTAGTTCGTTTTGTTCATGCTTGGCGAATATTATCCACACCCTCACGTACATACTTCTCCCGTGACGCATCATTGCATGACACTGTGTTGTTTATGCTCATATTTCGTTCTCATTTGTTATTTACATGCGTCACTTTTAACCTTTTCATCCTGATTCTTCACTGACATGTGATAAAGCTTTGCTGGGCCGTTCTCTATTCTCGCTGTTGTGTTTGTGTGTAATTGTCATAGTTGGCCTCTGACCTGTGAGATGAACGTCACAGTGTCATGTTTCATTCG
This sequence comes from Cirrhinus mrigala, assembly GCA_036247105.1. Classification (NCBI taxonomy): domain Eukaryota; kingdom Metazoa; phylum Chordata; class Actinopteri; order Cypriniformes; family Cyprinidae; genus Cirrhinus; species Cirrhinus mrigala. The sequence continues at coordinate 26,249,207 of CM070016.1, forward strand.
CACAATGGGAGTGCAAACCGCTGGTGCTTTGATGGTTTCAGGTTTAAGTGTTTACACACATGAATTATTGGCACATGTGACGCATTTCTGTGACATATTTCTGAGTGAACCCATATTCAGTGGGAAATCATGTAGGGTGGGACTTTATTTTATTCATCAGGATTTGATTGGGTATGAAAAGTAGGTCATGATATTATTAGTGGAGTTTGCTAATGCATGCATCACTATTACTAACGCTCATACTATGAATTAGTGATTTAAACAGACTACTAACTCAAATTGTGACACCTAAGTATTAGATTTAGACTGAAGAAGGGACATTTATGAAGAAAGTAAATGGTCTTTTTGACGTCACATTGTCTTTAAAGGAATAGCTCACCAAAAAACAAACATTTGCTGAAAATGTCTAAGTAGATTTGGAAAAATGTAGCATTACATCACTCACCAATAGATCCTCTGCAGTGAATGGGTGCTGTCAGAATGAGAGTTCAAAGAGCTGATAAAAACATCACAATAATCCACAAGTAATCCACACCACTCCATCAGTTAACATAACCAAAAGCTGCGTGTCTGTAAGAAACAAATCCATCATTAAGACATTTTTAACTGCAAATTGTTGCTTCTGGCTAAAATATGAGTTTACAGTCATTGTGACTGAATCAGGAGAGAAATATGCGCAGAGCAAATACAATTTACAAGCCAAAACAGTCCAAAACAGCTCTAAACAAATATGTGGGTGGATTTTGACGTGAGAGGAGAACAGGAGATGGACTTTTGGACTCATATTTTGGCAAGAAGTGATGGTCTGAAGTTAAAAACGTATTATTGATGGATTGGTTTCTTATAAACACACAACTTTTGGCTTTAAAAGACATTAATTGATGGACTGGAGTGGTGTGGATTACTTGTGAATTATTGTGATGTTTTTATCAGCCGTTTTGAACTCTCATTCTGACGGCACCCATTCACTGCAGAGAATCCATTGGTGAGCAAGTTACATAATGCAACATTTTTCCAAATCTGATAAAGAAACAAACTCTTGGATGGCTTGAGGGTGAATACATTTTCAGCAAATTTTAATTTAGTTTAGCACTAATAGTGTGCACTTCTTCTGCAGGTGTCCTGTATGCAGATACTGTCAGACTCCTGAACCTGTGGAGGAGAACAAGTGTTTTGAGTGTGGAGTGCAAGAGGTAACAAACCTTTCAGATATCTCACTTAGAGCTGCAACAACTAATCAATAAAATCAATGATGAGTACACTGAAAACATCATTACAGTAATGAATAACGCATTTCTTTGGACGAAACGCATTTGAAAAACAGCACAGGATGCACAGGGATCTGCTGCGGAAAAGGCACATGACCCAAGTTATCCTAAACATGGAAATACTTTACAGTAAATGCTCATACGATACTCACAGCTCATACTCATGCTGTTAAATGTAGGTTTAAAAATTTATCAGAGCAGTAAATATGAAGGTGTTTGTTTTAATTTGGTATTAATGTAATATAATTACTATATCTAGACAAGTGAATGTGCATGTTGAGTTGCATGTGCTTTTGTTTCACTTTTTTGCAGAGATGTGGACTTGAGTCACATGACTCAAGACTCGACTCGGACTCGAGTCCCAAATTTGAGGACTTGTGACTTGACTTAACATAATAATAAAAGACTTGCGACGCGACTTCGACAACAATGACTCGAGACTTGACTTGGACTTGAGCCCTGTGACTCGGCAAGTCTTTATGGCTTACCTTCTATTCAATTATAATAATAATTAAAAAAATGGTTCTGATCAGTAGGCTGGTTACTGAAGCGTATGATCACACTGGCATGATTAGCGCAGCTTTTGGCATTGAGCCAAAGACAGTAAGCACTTCTTAGTGTTTTCAACCAAGCCGTCAACTGTGATCATTCTGAACTTGTTTAAAACACAAAATATATTTACTTACATATATTTGTTTATCTGAATAGCTACAGTTTTACCATGAATAATTTTGCATGCCTCATTTCTTAAACCCTGAACGGTGTGATGCCAGACATGTTCAGTTTGGCTACTTGTGGCCAAGAGACATTTAACTTGTAAATTCGACATATAAACTCCTCCCCTAAAATTATTACAATATTAAAATTTTTATTTTGAATGAAGAATAACAAAGACTAAAATAGATTATAACTGATGAAATTTGAATAATTTATTCTGAATATTTGTTGAAGGAATAGCCTATATAAGAACATAAAATAACGTAGAACTATAATAAAACACATCCAGTCCATCTTTTAAATCCATTCACTGATGGTTTCTTATTTTTTATTTAACATTTGTATACATTATATCCAGTGGTGTAGTGGTGCCTGAAGTGGGTATACGCTTCATTTATTCCCTGATTCTTCACAATCTCTGATAAAATCGGTCGGGTTTTCCCCTGTATTAGTGCCGTTTTAACTTACTATTTGAATGCATTCGTTTACTGGATCCTTGGACTGAACAGTTTACAGGAGCTCACCGGTTTCTGAAATTTCTGATCGTAAAAACCTGCTTCTTTTTATTTGTAAGGTAGGCTGTTGTTTTCGTTATAATGTACTGATTCAAATCAGTAATTAATAATAATTATTATTATTTTACCACTCTGTGCGCCTCCCCCAACATGCTCTCTTTAATAACAGGCAGCATCTAGGGTGCGGGAGACTGAGTGGGCGCATCAGGGGCAATCATCAAACATATTTCACAATATAAATAATACCCGTCAATCATGTCAATAAAGCTATCTCTTATTCTGTAGACCTAATCTTACGTCAGTAGGTAGCGATAAATGAGCGTCTGTACTACGTATTAGCAAGTTATTAAATAATTGGCTCAGTTGGCTCATTAAAATCACTGAATCATTAACAAATGAAACGGGACTTGAAAGAAATTATTCATTCACTTAGGCCTATATTTAGACAATGATACAAACAATGATTCATTCCTCAATGTAACACCACTGATTATTATATCTTTATAATTCTACTTACTATGGACTATTATTGATTTTAATTTGCTGTAGTAATTAATACAGAGACACTAATTTGGACTTGCAACTCGACTTGGACTTGCCCATCTTGACTCGGGACTTGTCTGTCTTGACTCGGGACTTGAATGCAAAGACTCAAGACTTACTTGTGACTTGCAAAACAATGACTTGGTCCCACCTCTGCTTTTTTGTTTGTTTTAATAACATAATGTATAGCATATATAATACATTTTTGGGGTTTGCACACTGTATGGATTTTTTTGAAAAAAAAAAAAAAAAAAAAATCAATTAAAAATACTGAAAAAAAAATTGATTAATCAAGTACTTAATTTCAGTTTGCACACTGTATGGACCTTCTAAAAAAAATAAATAAAATAAAATAAAATCAATTAATCGCATACTTAAATGACAGATTAATTGATTAAATAATTGTTCATTGCAGCCCTAGTCTCACTCACATAGATGGATGCTCCGTTATATTGTATTTCATATATCCTACATAGATACATATGTTAGTTAGCACTCTTTATGGGCCTTTTTTTTTAAATTAAATACTTAAAATAAAATTGATTAATTGAGTACTTAATGGACAAATTAATCAATTAAAGAATTGTATGTTGCAGCCCTAGTCTGACTCACATAGATGGATGTTTCTTTATATTGTATATCATATATCCTACATAGATACATATTTTAGTTTGCACACTGTATGGACCTTTTTTTAAAAATGAAAATACTGAAAATAAAATTAATTAATCAAGTACTTAACTGACAGATTCATCGATTAAATAATCGTTAGTTGCAGCCCTAGTCTCACTCACATAGATGGATGCTCCGTTATATTGTTTTTTCATATATCCTACATAGATACTTATTTCAGTTTGCACACTGTATGGACCTTTTTTTTTTTTTAAATTAAATATTTAGAATAAAATCAATTAATCGAGTACTTAATCGACAGATTAATTGATTTTAAGTAATTGTTTGTTGCAGCCCTAGTCTCTCTTACATAGATTGGCATTCCATAATATTGCATTTTATACGTATTTGTTAATGTTTTATAGAATCTGTGGATCTGTCTCATCTGCGGTCACATTGGCTGCGGACGCTATGTTAGTCGTCATGCCTACAAGCACTTTGAAGAAACGCAGCACACTTATGCCATGCAGCTGACCAATCACAGGGTCTGGGACTACGCTGGAGGTGTGTGATGTCACAGATAGCAAAGATGCTAGTGACTAGAAATAAATATAGAATTCACTTGATGTGCAGTTGCATGCTTGAAAATAATGGTTATATTTTCACTGAAATGCATGAACTTTTCTGGTACTGCCAAACAATATTTATTACTGATTATTCATATTAATATTTCACACATAAATATGTCAGATTATGGATTATCATCATATTTTACATCTTTAAACACTTGTCCGAATAGTGTTATTTTAATATCATATATATATATATATATATATATATATACATATATATTTTTATAGTTTTTGTGAATATTTAAAAAAAATATATTATTTAATTGGACTATATATAGTTCTTTTTTTCAGTTTTAGTTTTTAGTTATTTTAGTACTTCAAATTAAACTAAAATGAAAAATGATGCCTTGGAAACTAACTGAAATGAGTTTATGATTTTTATATTTTAGTTCAGTTAACATTTATTTTATTTCAACACTTTTTTTTTAATGGTTTAAATGTTTATGTTCGTTTTAGTTAACAATAACAACCCTGGTCCAATCAGATTAGCCAGAGCCATCTGCAAACTTAAATTGCAACCTTCTTTAATTTCAAATTTAAATTTTTAAATTCAAAAGTTAATTTTTACTTCCATAACTGGATAAAATCAAATTCCCCCCTACAATATTTATTGAATATTTATGTTAATATTTCATTCAAAAATGATGCAGAATTAAATGTTTTTTTCGTATTTAATTTTGAAATTTTGAATTTGAATTTTGAAACATTTTATATTTATATTTAAAATCGTCTTTAACAATTTTGACTCTGAGTCTTTGTCCTTATGTCGATCAGATAACTACGTTCATCGGCTTGTTGCCAGTAAAACCGATGGGAAGATGGTGCAGTACGAGTGTGAGGGTGACACATGTCAGGATGAGAAGATCGATGCACTGCAGCTTGAGGTGTGTGTGTGTGTGTGTGTGTAAAGTTGGATTGTCATGATAATCTTCTGTAAATTTTTCTAACATGCCTTTTTTTTTTTACAGTATTCATATTTATTAACCAGCCAGCTGGAGTCTCAGCGGATCTACTGGGAGAATAAAATAGTACATTTGGAGAAAGACACAGCGGAGGAGGTGAGAACGGGAACAAATCCATATTAACATTGTGTTTAAGATCATAATAATCTGCTATAACTCGTATTAACATCAGTGATCCAGCTTTTTTATGTTTGTGTTTTAGATCAGCAACATGAAGGCCAAATTCAAGGAGACGATTGACAAGTGTGACAGTTTGGAGCGGAAACTAAACGAACTCACCAAAGAAAAACAATCCATTGAAAAGAAGTAAATTTTACATTATCTTTCAAATGAATTTTTCATAATCATCAAAAGAAACGTTTGGGTCTCTTTAGAAGCTGTTTACTGTAAGCCGGACAACATTTACTATGATAACAGTGTTATTACAGTTAACTAAAACTAAAACCATAAAAACTGTCCTTACTTAAATAAAACTTAACTTAAATAAAATAATACAAAAATGTTTTACTTTGTGTTATTTCAGCTATTTGACAAGGCAACATTTCTCCTTTTCATTTAGTACATTAAAGTAATTACAACAAAAATACTAAAACCTTAATAAAAATTAAAACAGAAAATATAAAAATAAAAAATTATTCAAAATATTAATAAAAAGTATAATAGTATATGAATGCTAATAAAATAACTCAAACCATAAAAATTGGTTACTTGAAATAAAATAAACTAATAACTGAAATAAAATAATAACAAATAAATAAACTTGTGCTAGTTGTGCTATTTGACAAGGCAACATTTCTCATTTTCATTTAGTTTAATAAAATAATGTATTAAAATAACTAAAATCCAAATAAAAATTAATAAAAAATTATATAGACAATTAAAAAAACTAAGAAAATGACAAAAACACAACAAAATTACTAAATGAAAACAGAAAATATAGAAAACAGAAACTTAATATATTAAAAAATAATAAAATCTTTAAGAGTATCTAAATGATAATAAAATAACACTACATGGTAAGCATAGTTTCCAGTTACTTAAGTTAACATTTGACATTTCTGTGCTGTTTTCTGCAGATGTTCACAGCTGAACAACAAAGTGGTGAAGCTCAGTCAAGAGCTGCGGGAGGAGCAAGAGATGAACCGATGCCTGCGAGCCAATCAGATGCAGCTCCAGGCGCAGCTGCAGGAGGAGGAGAGGCGGGCTCACGAGATGGTGGCCAATAAAAGCAGCCAGATTGCCGAGCTGCAGGAGCAGCTGCGGGATGTCATGTTCTACCTGGAGACGCAGCAGCAAATTGACCGCATGCCGGCGGACACCCGACAAGAAATCCAAGAGGGTCAGATCAACATCGCTGCGGCCCCACAGCCCGGGCCCTCGGCCCACGGCACCGGCAAGCTGAGCGGCCGGAAAGGACGATCCAAGAGGGGAAAGTAGCGAAAGACGTTGCGTTTAGTATATTCAGTGCTTAACGAATGGCAGAAATGTTGCACAGGAAATGAAGAAGTTTGAATAATCATCCTTCCTCATGTCAGAAGCTCTAATATATTACGATTTGTTCACTACTATCTCGCACGAGGACACCAGTACTGCTTAGAAATGTAGCTCGACCTGTTTTATATGAAAACAAAGTGCTGTTCTTGTTGCAGAATTTTATTTTCGTATCTTTTTAGTGTCCTCATAGCTGGAAGATGTCATTTTTTGATTTACTTTGTTTGTAGAAATTATTGAATATTGCTTTCTGCAACTCTGACAGATGAATCTCAAAAACAAATGTCATGTTTCAAAGAGATTATATTTTGCTGTAATGCATCTGGAATATTTTTTAAACTCATTTGTTTTTTTTTTTGTTTTTGTTTTTTTTTTTTATTTAATTTGCATTAAACCCCCCAAAAATCTGTAATATATGGAAGTCTGCTTCCAGAAAAAAACAAAAAAAAGAATTTCGAGATACTCAGATTTCTCTCAAATCTGAGTATATATCTCCTAATTCTGACTTTTTTTCTCTAAATTCTGAGTGTACCTAGCATTCTTTTTTTTTTTTTTTTTTGAATAAAAGAATAGAAACAAAATATATATAATTGTGACTTTGGGAAAAATGATCAGAAATGCGATATACACTTGCAATTCTAAGGAAAAAGTCAGAATTGCAAGATAAATTTGGAAAAAAAATATATATTTTGCTGTAATGCATCTGGAATATATGTGTGTATATATATATATATATATATATATATATATATATATATATTATATATATATATATATATATATATATATTTTTTTTTTTTTTTTTTTTTTCTTTTTTTTAAATTTGCATTAAAACCCCCCAAAATCTGTAATATATGGAAGTCTGTTTCCAGAAAAAATAAATAAATACAGAATTGTGAAAAAATCCTAGAATTTTGAGAAAAAAAGTTGAATTGCAAGAAAAATACTCACAATTCTGAGGGAAAAAAATGTCAAAATTGCAAGATTGTGGCTTTTTTTCTCTCAAATCTGAGTATATCTCATAATTCTGAGTTTTTTCTCCGAATTCTGAGTGTACCTAACAATTTTTTTTAAATAAAAGAAAAAAATGTAAAAGTAATTGTGACTTGCAATTCTGAGGAAAAAGTCAGAATTCCAAGATAAATCTGGAAAAAAATAAAATAAAAAAAATGTTGCTGTAATGCATCTGGAATATTTTTTTATAATATTTGTTTGTTTGTTTTTTGTTTTTTTAATTTGCATTTAAAAAAAAATCTGTAATATATGGAAGTTCGTTTCCAGAAAAAAAAAGTTGAATTGCAAGAAAAATACAATTCTGAGGGGGAAAAAAATGTACAAATTGCAAGACTGTGGCTTTTTTTCATACATATCTCATAATTCTGAGTTTTTTCTCTGAATTCTGAACCCTCAAATAAATATAACTGTCATGAATAGAACAGGCTATGCCTCCTAATAGGCTGCATTTATTTTCTGCAAAATATAATTTCTTAATTTTTATTTGGTTTCAGGTTGAAATCTGACATTTTTGATGAGATTCAGCTCATTGTGAGCAGTATTATGATCGCAGATCACAGGTGTGGTACTGTAACCCACAATCACAATGACTTGATGCACAGAAAGGCGCTTTTGTAGTGAAAGGGCTCGTCCGCTTCATGATGTCATTTGGTTAATAGACGCACACTGTAAAAAAATCATGTGGCTTTTGTCGTATTTCACCCTCTAACACATCCACCCACTTATTTTTAGAATGTTATACACAGTTACTCTTTGTATTGAGACATTTCTCTAGTTTCCACACCCTTCTCGGCGGTTACAAATGCGTGGGATTGCTTTAAGGCTATTAATAACTTTTGACAATAAAATGCATGGAACAAACCGCAATCATTTAACACCCTTAAAATATGTGTGATTGTCAAACTGTTAAAACTACAAATAAATTCTGAGGTAATTTAACTAGCATAGCACTAGTAGAGAATGTAAACATTATGAGGGTTAAAAAATAGTTATATACAGGCCTTTTTACTTACTTGTATCGCCGTGTGGTGAAACAGGTCCGTTTGAAACAACAGGCCGTTAACGTTACGTACGAATGTCAATAAGACGAGTCTTCGGTACGCCGAGTAAACTAACGTTACTGTTGCTTAATAAACGGACAGCCTGTTTGCTAATGTTTAACGCGTTTGACATTATATTTTAATTCGGAGTGAGCTATATTCGGAGTTTTCAACGAGAAAATAAAGCAGTCACTGACAACTTTGCTACAGGCAGTATTTAGATTATGGCGGTAGTCATCAAAGATCAACCGTTGTAATACACCGAACGCTATTAAATCACGTGACTATCTAAAATATAATTTTAAATGTAGATTTTAAAATATAAATTGTATGCATTGAGATAAAATTCTAAATTTTTCTGAATTAATAAATAATCATTAAGCATAAATAATAAATTAACTTAAGTGATAATCTAAAATGTATTGTAATCTAAATATTTGTTAACAAAAATCCAGTATCAAATAAAATGCAAAAGCAAACCAATATTTTAAGATTAAAGTTAATTTTACATGAAATAGCAACCTTTTTTTCATATAACATGATTATTTCTGTCAAACAGATACAGGATATTTAGAGAACAAAAAAAATTAACCAGGTGAATGGAGGAAATTAACTTTTACTACAGTCGTAAAACTCAGAAGGTGATTCAATTATGTAATTATAAATTCTCTAATAATTATATGCTTTTGAATTATGTTTAAATACCAATTCTATCCACCTTATTTTTCCCGTAAGAGCGGCACGGCCATTTGTTGATACTTCCGGTATTGCTTCCAGCTATTTTTAGCAAACCAAACAGCTGGTTTTGCCGCTTGATATTGCAAACCAGTGTGTCTTACCACATTATTTTAAGGTATTATCTTAATTATAAACACACTAGTTTGTAGTGCAAAGAGTTTTACCATTTAATGCACTGTTATTCTTCTAGTTATTTCTCTACAGCAGCTAATGAACCAGAAATCTAGCACACTGACAGAAAACATCTTTCGCGTTGACAAATAAGGGTGAATACATTTATATTATTTTAATAATCACTGAGGAAATTCATAAATCAGAAAGCAACTGAAATGAATGCTGTCAAATCGATAAATAGCATCCAAAATTTTATAAAACCTTGATTCTGATTGGTTGAGTCGCGTTTGAAGATGTTGTAAATTACTCTATAAACATACACCTTTGTTTACATCTGTGCGTTGCTCGGCAACCACTTTGTTGCAAGCACAACCGTTTCTGAGGAACTATATTGTTTGGCGGAGGAATAATGTTTGTATTAATAACATTACACTTTATTTGCTCTGTTTTATTTTGTGAAACCTTACTATGTTTATGGAATAACTCTTTTATAAAAGCAATAAGCCCCTTGGCGGTTATAAATTCACTGTAAACCATGACCTTGGAGCTTATTGCTTTAGTTTACGTAATATATGTTTACTGTGTATATTTATTATGTATATATAGACACACACACATGCATGTATTTAAGAAAAATGTTATGATTATATATTAAATACATTTATACAATAATAATTATATGAATAAAAATATATAAATGTTAAATATTTTAAGAATATATACTGTATTAATGTGTATTTATATATATACATTATGTAAAACAAAACTTATTTTGGATGCGTTTAACCATTTGACAGCACTAATTGAAATACGTGCTTTTAAATAATATAAACTTAGCTTTTATTTTTTTTTAGAAATAGTAAATGTATAATTTGCGTAATTATTGAATAAATTTGTATTTGTCTGGAAGAGACAAAGTCCTGTATCTAATGAAACATAAAAACGAATATTTAAAGATCAACATTTTTAAAGTAAACATAAACAGCAACTAATTTTCTTCCATAATTGAATTACTTCTATGAAACAGGATATTTACAGGGGAAAAAAAAACAGGCGTATGGAAGAAATTTGTTTATACTAACAATCGTAAACTTCAAAAAGCGATTTAATTATGTAATTATACATTACACAGTAATTATATACTTTTAATTTGTTTATATATATATCTATATATATATATATATATATATATCTATATATATATATATATATAAATTTAAATTACATAAATGTATATACAATTGAAATAATTCTTTAAGAAATTAATATTTGTCTGGAAGGATCAAAATCCTGTAGCAATCAAAATACAAAAGCAAACCAATATTTTAAGATCAAATAATTTTTAAGGTCATTATAAAAATTATGCAATGTTAAATAATTCACAATGAAACCAGGAACATGTATGCAGTAATGAAATCTTCTGATTTCAGTTGAGTCAGTGTATACTTCGCTTATACATACAAAAAATCCAAAGTAGACACAGCATGTGGAACATTTACTTTTTATTTAAAAAACTCCTTTTCACATTCCAGTGTTTTTGTTTGTATTTTCTCAATTTCCCTAACAAAAGAATTCATCAGCCGACACACTTCCAACCACCTCTTGACCATCGCCAAACGAACTCCTCAGTCCAGAAGCGCCTGTCGTCCTCGTGCTTTGTGACGGCGAGGACACCGAATGAGCCCTTCAGTCCCGGAGCGACGCAAAAGAACAGCCGCTCGTTGCACAACCTGTCCTGCGTCCCGTCGTGTTGAATCAAAGTAAGAATAAAAAAAAGAGAGAAAAGCGTCTTTCCACCCTCCCCGAGCAGGTATAAAGCAGTGAAAGCCCGTAGATTGCAGCACACCGTATAACACACGCTATATAAACATGATTCATAATGGCGCTCGGAAACATTGTAAACAAGTTGCACTTCCCGGTAGACATCAACAAATCAGTCGTATAAAAACCTAGCTTCAACCCTACTGCGACGTTGAAAGGTTAGTTCACCCCAAAATGAAATAAATGTCCTAATTTAGTCGCCTCATGTCGTTTCAAAGCCAATCCAAATGAAGATAATGAAGAGATTTCTTCGAAAGAATGTTTTGCCCAAAACTCAAACGCTTCAAAACGTTCGTGAAATATAAATACATATGAACTAAGCGAGTTTAAAGGATTAGTTCACTTCCAGAACAAAAAAATAGAAATAAAAAATAAAAACAAATACAGATAATTTACTCACCCCTTTGTCATCCAAGATGTTCGTGTCTGTCTTTCCTCAGTCGATAAAAAATGTTTCTTGAGGTAAACATTTCAGGAATTATCTCCATATAGTGGACTTCAATAGTGCACCCAAGTTTGTTTGTCCGAAATGCAGTTTAAATGCAGCTTTAAATGGCTCTAAACGATCCCAGCCGAGGAAGAAGGGTCTTTTCTAGCAAAACGATCGGTTATTTTCTAAACAAATTGACAATTTATTTACTTTTTAACCTCAAATGCTCGTCTTGTCTCGTCTCTGCTACGCGCATGCGTAGTCTGTGGAATCCGGGTCAATACAGTTAGGGTATGTCGAAAAAAAATCGTTTTCTTCTTCAACTTCAAAATCGTTGTTTCACCTTTTTTTTTTTTTTTTTGTAAAGGGCGTTTAAGTATGACGTATGTGCACTTTGTAAACACTGGTTCGGTACTTCTGCAGCGATGTAGGACGAGTTTGAAGTTGGGGAAGAAAACGAGAGGGGAGTTTTTCGACATACCCTAACTGTCTTGAACGCAAAGTCCACGCAGACAAGCGTTTGAGGTTAAAAATTATATATAAACTGTCAATTCGTTTTGAAAATGACCGATCGTTTTGCTAGATTAGTCTATTCTTCCTCGGCTGAGATCGTTTAGAGCCGTTTGAAGCTGCATTTAAACTACATTTTGGAAGTTGAAACTCGCGAGCACCAATGAAATCCATTATATGGAGAGAAATACTGAAATGTTTTCCTCAAGAAACAATTTCTTATCGACTGAAGAAAGACAGACACGAACGTCTTGGATGACAAGGGGGTGAGTAACGTTAAATTATCTGTAAATTTTTGTTGGAAGTGAACTACGTCTTTAATCCAAGTTTTATGAAGATGGAGAGATTTATTTTAGGTTTATTTACATAATGTTTACAACATTTGATAGCGAATAACTACAAAGATGAACGAATTTCTTATGGTTTTGGAACATGATGTTTCATTTTGGGGTCAGCTAACCCTTTAACCCAAGGCTAATTTAGACATTTTTGGTATGTAACAATAATAAAACCTCATCATTTAAGGGACATCATCAGTGCAATCATCAATTTTCAGTTCAAAGTAAACAACGCGCCCCAACCAATGGATTCATTCGTCACTTTACGCATAAAATTAATTCCAAACATGATTGAATAGATGTCTTTGACATACACAAACTTTCCCAACCTTAAGTAGCACTCAATGCTATTTGTTTTCGTATGGTGGCAATTCCAAACAAACAGTCGGGAAAGCTACATTTCGTACGCTTGTGGCTCAAGTAAAGTCATTTGTAATATACAAACAGATATCGCAATAGAAGCACCCAAAGCATTTGGATACTCGCGCCACCCCGCCAAAAGTTTGCGCAAAATCTCCTCGGGACGAAGCGTAGCTCTTGGCTGGTTGTGCATTGCGAACGGCTACGTAAACGCGTCGCAGAGCGTGTCAGTCTGGAAGTTGGCTACTTGCGATTCGGAGCGGCACCGTCGGGGCCCGTTTTGCTTTGGAGCGTCGTGTGAAAACGAACCGTCAATCGCGAGGTTTTTACGGCTGGGAAGTGAGAGAGACGATAAACGCAAGACATCGACAAAAGGACAAAGCAGTTCACTTTAATTCGCCAAGGAGTTCTCGTTGATACTCTTTTAGCTTCACACTATGTACAATAATTTATAGCAGTACTTCTAAAATTGCTTATTTTCATTTGCCTATGTAGATTTGCTAGGGATATGAAGTTTACGTTTCCACTTAAAAGTGCCGTGAGCACCGTAGATGTTTGTGCTGAAGCCGTCGTAGAACTTTACAGTGTGCCTGTGTCTGTACGTGAGTAATGAGACGGATAAATAGGAAGAGGAGACGAGACCAGCTGAGTTCACAGACTGAGACGGGAGGATGCGTTAGGGACCGAGGAACGCCGTCGCGTGGAGCCGTGCGGGTCGGGGACCGGATCGATGGAGCGCTCAGATTTTGAGGGATTTTAACGTGTCCGCTCTTTTCTTCAACAGTTCCCCGATCTCCTGCAACGAACGCAGGTAGCTGCTCTGCACCTTATCCATGGCCGTCTTCGTGAAGGTCCCTTCCGCCTGAATCAAGCAAGAAAACAGCGCTCAGAAAACAAGAATTCAAATATTCTTTCAAAGCATCATGACTAGTTTCAAGCTTAGATCGCATACACTGATGCATTTTGCTAGCTTTACGCAATTTATGGGACCATATGTTCAAAAAAGTAGGTAAGAAATTTCATTAAAAAAGTGCAAGCCTTGAAAAATTACTAGGTAGTTCTCAAATTTTTTAAGAACTAATTTTTTCCTTAATCACAACAATTAATTTGAAACAACCCAATAATTCATTAAATGATTCTGAAGTGATGAAACAATTTAAGAAGATTCTGTTTTATCATTCTTTTTTTGTCATTCTTAAGAAATATTTAATAATACAAAATATTCTTAATTTTTGTTAAATTTTGCGTAAACTTAAAAACTTTTATTAAATTTAAAATTAAATCATGAACTTTTTATATTAAGTTTTGAACATTTAAACAAATTGTAAACTGATAAAAACCTAAAAAATATATATTCATAATATGATGATTTTTAAATACAATTATTTTTAAGAATATTCTAAATTTGAATTCTTAAGTTTTGTTATAAGATTCTTAAGAAAGATTTTTGGAACACAAATTCACTTTTTTCCTTAAAATAGAAATGTTGTCTTGAAAAATAAATAAATTTGAAATTTAGTCTTAAAAAAAAAAAAAGAAATATAAAAATAATAAAATAATAAAAATGACAAAGCATAACATTTTCAAAAACTTAAATTAAACTTCATACTTAAAACGAAAAATAAAAGCAAGCTATTTCAAAATATTAATAAAACTAATGAAATTGACAAAAGCATAACAAAATTACAAAAACTTAAACTAAACTCAAAATTAACACTAAAAAAAAGAAGCTAAATCTGTAAGAAGATTCTTCTTAAGAATTTTTGTTTTATCATTCTTTTTTTGTCATTCTTAAGAAATATTTAATAATACAAAATATTCTTAATTTTTGTTAAATTTTACATAAACTTAAAAACTTTTATTAAATTGAAAATTAAATCATGAACTTTTTATATTAAGTTTTGAACATTTAAACAAATTGTAAAATGATAAAAACCTAAAAAATATATTCACAATATGATGATTTTAAATACAATTAGTTTTAAGAATATTCTGAATTTGAATTCTTAAGTTTTGTTATAAGATTCTTAAGAAAAATTCACAATATTCTTATCTTTTTTGTTAAATATGAAACTTTTTAATAAACTTAAAATCGAATGTAAACTTTTTTTTACATTAAATTTAGAACTTTTAAACTTAAAAACCTAAAAAAAAAATTTAAATTAAAAAAAGTAATTCAACTTAATACTAATAATACTAATAAATTCATTACATGGTGATTTTTAAGTCAAATTATTTTTAAGAATATTTTGAATTATTTTTAAATTCTTTTGTTATAGTTTTGTTATAACATTAAGAAATATTTTTGCAACAAATTATTTTTCACTTTTTTCCTTAAATTTAAAATGTTGTCTTGAAAAATAACTGAAATAAGTTTGAAGTTTAATACTAAAATGACAAATTTAAATAAAAGAAATAGAAATACAAAAAAAATAAGACTAATAAAATTGACAAAAGCATGCATTTTCTAAAGTTTTAATTAAACTTTATATTTAAAACTAAAAATAAAAGCTAATTCAAAATATTAATAAAATTAATGAAATTGACAAAAGCTTAAAATTACAAAAACTTAAACTGTAAGAAGATTCTTAAGATCTTCCTAAGTTTTGTTATTCTTTTTTTGTTGTCATTCTTAAGAAATATTTAATAATACAAAATATTTGTATTTTTAACTTTTTAATAAGCTTAAAATCAAATCAAACTTTTTCCACATTAAATTAAAATTTTTTTGCACATTAAATTTAAAACCTAAAAAAAACAAACCAAAACAAAACAAAAAAAACTTTAAAACCTTAAAAAAAAAAAAATAAATAAATAAATAAATAAAGAACCACAACAATTAATTTGAAAACCTAATAAATTCACTACATGGTGATTTTTACATAAAACTATTTTTAATGACGTTGTTTTATTTTTCACTTTTTTCCTTAAATTAGAAATGTTGTCTTGAAAAATAACTGAACTAAGTTTGAAGTTTAGTACTAAAATGACAAAAAATTGAAATAAAAAATAAATAGAAATACAAAAAAAAATATATATAAAGCTAGTAAAACTGACAAAAGCTTAACAAAATTACAAAAACTTAAAATTAAAACTGAAAATAAAAAATAAAAGCTAATTCAAAATATTAATAATAGTATTTAAATAACACTGGACCAGGCTCAATGCAGATAATCAAAAGCCTGTCTTTTTGAGATTCACCTCAGACTGGGTTTGTCCCTCCAGATTGAGTTCTACCAGCTTCAGCGCTGTCAGGCTGATCTCCTGGCTCTTGATGTGCTCCAGCGCCTGGTTGAGGAGACTCTGCAAGCTGCTGCTGAACTCCTGATAGGCCGAGAGCACCGGTGGCTGTGTGGGAGACATAAATCAGCACATAAACAAGACTGACCCACATTTCCTCGAACCCTACACTGCATAAATATTAACTCGGAAGAGAGGTTCAATAAAGATCAAAGCTGTTACTACCGTAACGGTACTGGCTTCTTTTTTCTTTTTCTTCTTCTTCTGTAAACTGGACTTTAAGGGCCGAAGGACGCTTCCGCAGTAATTAGACACCCATAGGACGATACAAACACTCTGGAACCAACAGTTAAGAATAAGTTACTTTTATTTTCTCAAGAGAGATGTGTATAGTCTTAAATTTAGTGATGGAGAGTGACTCACTTCTACAAAGTAGACTAGATTCTCCAGGAAAAAGTGCTGTGTCTTGTTTTGACCATCTTTAACTTCTATTAGGTCACCTTTACATTTTTCCAACATATCTGGAAAATCATACAGAAAGAAAGTCAACATGAAACCATTTGCAACATATTTAACAATGTCATCCAAAAACAAACAGGGATCAAATCTGACAAATACTGAAGTAATTTTTAAACATACCTTGAAGTTGTACTGCTAAAGACTTGAAAAGATTAGATATTTGTGTTTGGAGCTCTGTTGATTCATCTGAAAATGCAAGACAAAATTAATAATGTAATGTAAGTCAAATTTAATTAAAGGAATAAAAAAATAGAATTAAAAAAAAAGTATAATATATAAATAGTATAATTTACTAAATATAATATGCAATATAAAATAAAACTATAAAACTATATAATATAATACATAATAAATAGTATAATTTAATATAATATGCAATATAAAATAAAAATATATAATTAACGAAGGATTATAAATATAATAAAAAGTTACATAAATGTAAACAGTATAATTTAATAAATATAATATGTATTATAAAATAATATAATATAATATTATATAATAGGATTAACAAAGGATTAAAAATATAATAAAAAATAAAAAATACAGTACAAGGAAAAGTAAAAGTACAATAGTATATTTTAATAAATATATGTAATAAAATCAAACTACATAATATAATGTAATTTAATAGGATTTAGGAAGGATTAAAAATATATTTTTTTAAAAATTACACAATGTAAAATAATATATTTTAATAAATATAATATGTAATATAAAATCAAACTACATAAAACAATGTAATTTAATAGGATTTAGGAAGGATTGCAAATATAATAAATTACATAATGTAATATATAATAAATAGTAAAATTTAATAAATATAATAAGCAATACAAAATAAAACTACAATATAATTAACAAAGGATTAAAACTATAATAAAAAATTACATAATGTAATATATAAATAGTATAACAATAAATATGTAATATAAAACCAAACAATATAATATATATAATACAATATAATAGGTTTAACGCAGAATTAAAAATATAAGAAAAAATACATAATGTAATATATAATAGTATAATTTAATAAATATAATATATAATATAAAATAAAACTATATAATATAATATAATATAACATAATATAACATATGACAGTATAATTAAAGGATTAAAAATAAAATAAAAAAAGTTACATAATGCAATATGTAAATAGTATAATTTAATAAATATTTAATATAAAATAAAACTATATAATAGAACAGGATTAATTAAGGATTAAATATATATTAAAAGATTACATAATGTAAATACATAAATAGTACAATTTAATAAATATAATATGTAATATAAAATAAAACTATAATATAATGAATATAATATAATAATTTAACTTTTTTGGAGTAGGATCTTATGTGTTTCAATCTTTTTCAGGCCGGAAAAATCACAAATTTAAAATGGATTGTATAGAATAAATATGCTAATATTTGTCATGAAACGAAACAGCATTGCTAAGCAGATGGACGCAGTACATAATGAGGTGTACAGTAACGAACCCAGGCCGGCAGTCTCGAGCTCCTGGAGGTGCAGAGGGAGCTGTAGGGAGGAGAGCTGACATTGACAGCAACCGCTGGACAGAGCCTGAGCCAGACGAGACGACACAGGACCCAGAAACGGGTATTGATGCTGTGAACCACAACATACAGACAATCAATGGACTGAACTTCCTTTATATCCAATGTATGCTCTGAAAATTGTGTATTCAAACAAAAGGTAAATTTGATATGAATGGATTTATTTTGTTAGTGTTTAATATTGCAAACAAAATAGTATTTTGCTTCACCAGTGTTACTGTAACTAAAACTATTGAGAATCACTTTGTTAAAGGTGCACTAAGCAATTTTTGAAAAACGCTTTTGACTGCAGTGGCGGACCGAGCCCCAAAACACACTTGTAGCCAAAAGGTCATTTAACATAATACTAAAATAGAATAGAATTTAGCAAGTTATTGGATAGGTCATACATTACATAGTTTCACTCTAGTAAAACTATTAAAACTACTTTTGTTAACTGAAAACTGAAAATTTGATATAAAATAATATTAATATTAGATGGAAAAACTTCAATGATAAGCCAAAATAAAATCATTTAAAAATTAAAATTGAAGCTAAACAAAAAGAATGAAATATGAAAAAGCATATCACAAAATTACTAAACCTGAAAATTGAAGAATATAAAAACAAAAACTAATTCAAAATATTGATAAACAATATAATAGTATTTAAATAATACAAAAAATATATATATACTGCCTTTCAAAAGTTTGGGATCAGCAAGATTTTTAATGTTTTTTAAAGAATTTTCTTATGCTCATCGAGACTGCATTTACTCGATCAAAAATACAGAAAAAAAAAAACTGTAATATTGTGAAATATTATTGCAGTTTTAAATGGTTTTCTATTTTAATAAAAATAGAAAACTGCCAGTTTCAGACATTGATAATAAAAGTAATAAATCACCATATTAAAATGAATTCTGAAGGATCATGTGACACTGAAGACTGGAGTAATGATGCTGAAAATTCAGCTTTGATCACAGGAATAAATTACATTTTAAAATAGAAATGAGTTATTTTACATTGAAATAATATTTATTATTTTATATATTAATTATATTTTATACAAATAAATCCAGCCTTGATGAGCATAAGATACTTCTTTAAAAAAAAAAAAAAAAAAAAAACTTTTTTTTTTTTTTTAAATCTTACTGATCCCAAACTTTTGAATGGCAGCTGTATATGTGTAACTGTATATTTTCATTCAAAATGTTTAAATTAATTATTAAAAGCACAATATTGCATGTATTCAATTAATTCAATGTCATAAAACTTGATGCTTATACAGCTATATGGAGTAGGACTTTGGACCATTTAAAAAAAAAACAAACAAAAAAAAACACACACATCACACACACATTTTCTAAGCGGTCTGTAACGGTTCTGACCTGTAGCTGTTTATCCGTGAACTGGGTGGCCTGATTTAGCGTGTTTTCTAGCTGTGAGAGCAGCGACTGTAAAGACGACGGTTTGGCCGCCACTCCATTTTCAGCCGTTTTCTCAGAGTTACGTGTTGTCGGCGGGTGAGTCAGAGCAGAGACGCAGCCAATCAGACGCAGTGTGAGCGACCGCAACCTCAGCCACAGGGTCTCGTCCTCTAGAGATCGCTGCTTGTGCTCCTCGCTCAGCTGCCTGCAGTTTGTGATCATGATTAAAACACATGAATGCATAAAACGTCACAGTTCAGGAGGATGAACTCGCCGTACCGGTCCTTAGGGTTCCAGCTGACGAGGACAGTCAGGTCGCGGTTGTCCCTTAAGCTGTCCCACGGGATGTCGTCCTCTTCCGGACACAGAGACATTGATTTTACGCTCTCCTCTAGAGGAGATGATCTGTGTAGTGAAAAAACATCAATTATGAAACCTGTCAATATACTCACTTAAGAGTAGAAAATACGACAGGTAAAGATTAAGTGACTAACATGTCGGCTTCCAGGAAGAGGTCCAGCATCATCCTCTCCGTCCGCACCTGGGCAAAGTGCAGCGAGTGATTGAGACGGTTCCTGAAGGCGATGAACTCAGGGATTTTCTCAAAAGCACCGTACTTATATGCTTGAATAATGTATTCTGAGGTCTGCAGGAACAAACACACAGGAACAGCATGAATAAATTATGACAGAATGGTCAGTTTGGAGAGATTTTGCACATAAAGTGTGAGAATGATAACGTACATCTTTCTGGTTCGAGTGAAAAAACCTGAGGGAGAAGTTACAAGATTGGGAAGCAGCAGCAAACTGGCCCAAAGACTCTGCATAGCGGGTCAATAAATACCTGGACAAAGACAAAACCAAAAGAACAGTGTTAGTATGGGTGATATTTTTAAAACAACATCCAACTGCATGCTTCGTACATTTAACTTTATATGACGTACTGTGATGCATTAAAACTGTGATTTAATTGACTTGTATACTTTTCATTATCAGATCTCAGGAGATAGAAAAGATCAATTATATTATTGGCTTAATATCTTTTTAAATGTCTTATTTTTTTCTTATTGAATAAAATTTCTAAATATTTTGAAAAGTGCGTTTTTATTATTATTAATATTATTATTATTTATATAACTTTGCCTTGGTACACAAGGCAATATATTTTAATGTTTTTTTTATTTATTTTGCTGGTGTGTAAATAAAAAAAAATATTAAGGTACATTAAAATAAAAAAAAAGCTAGATTTAGATGATCTTTTAGATGTTAATAACTGTGAAAACATTACATTCTGCAAAAAGGGTCCTTTAAAGTTGTTAACTGAATACAGCAAATATAAAAATTAGATTAAAAAAAGCTGCCTTGGCAACTAACTGAAATAAAATAGGTTTAAGTACTAAAATCACTACTTATAAAAAATATGAAAAAATGAAATTAAATAAATTAAATAAAATAAAGCTAAACAGAATGAAAAAATAATCACATCACAATTACTATAGCTTAAACTAAAATGTACACTGCCGTTCAAAAGTTTGGAATCACAAAGCTTTTTAAAGAAGTCTTTTCTGCTAATCAAGGCTGCTTTTATTTGATTAAAAATACAGAAAAAAATACTGTAATATTGTGAAATATTATTGCAATTTAAAATAGTGGCTTTCTGTTTTAATATACTTTAAAATAGAATTTATTCTTGTGACAAAAAGCTGAATTTTCAGCATCATTACTACAGTCTTTAGTGTCACATGATCCTTCAGAACGCATTCTAATATGCTGATTTACGGTATTATCAACGTTGGAAATGGTTGTGTTGCTTAATTTTTCATTTTTTTTGGAACCTCTGATACTTTTTTCAGGATTCTTTGATGAATAAAAAAAGAACAGCATTTATTCAAAACAGAAATCTTTTGCAACAACACACACTATCGTTCAAAGTTTGGGGTCAGTGATTTTTTCTCTCTTTTTTCCTTCACATGATTTCTGAATGATCATGTGACACTGAAGACTGGAGTAATGATGCTGAAAATTCAGCTTTGGTCACAGGAATAAATTATATTTTGAAGTATATTAAAATAAAAATTGGTAATTTTACATAATAATTCTTCATAATATTACTTTTTTTTTCTGCATAAGAGACTTCTTTAAAAACAAAAAATATTTTTGATCCCAAACTTTTAAACAGCAGTATATAGGTAATACAAATATTATTAAATACTATAATAGTATAAAAATAATAATAAATTAACACTGTTCTTCATTCACATCTTGGTTACATCAGAAACCAAACCAGGTGAAGTTACTAGTTATGTATTATTACATGGTTTACTTGATTTTAATATGCACAAATATGAATGGGAAACTGCATATTTTCAATGGTATCAATTGGTTCAATTGGTTTTCCAATATAAAGTAGTACATTATTTAATGTTTGCAATTAATATACTATATAAACAGGGGTACGAATACGTTTTTTAGCCTGGTTCTCATGAGAATGCCTGGAGATTTGGTTTGGTCCTCACATTGCACATAGAGTGACCCATAAATAAATAAATAAATAAATAAATAAATAAAGGAGAAGTCCACTTCTAAAACAAAGATTCACATACAATGTACTCACCCCATTCTCACCCAAGATGTTCATGTCTTTCTTTCTTCAGTCCTAAAGAAATTACGTTTTTTGGGGAAAACATTTCAGGATTTTTCTCCATATAATGGACTGATATGATGCCCCAATTTTGAACTTCCAAAATGCAGTTTAAATGCGGCTTCAAACGATCACAAATGTGGTTGTAAACGATCCCAGCCGAGGAAAGGGTCTTATCTAGCGAAACGATCGATTATTTTCATAAAAAAAAAAATACAATTTAAATACTTTTTAATCTCAAACGCTTGGCTTGCCTTTCTCTCCCTGAACTCTGTATTCTGACTTAAGACAGTTAGGGTATGCTGAAAAACTCCAATCGTATTTTCTCTCTCAACTTCAAAAATCATTTCAAAATCATCCTACATTGCTGCAGAAGTTCCGACCCAGTCTTTGCAAAGTGAACATGCAAAGAAGATCAAACACCCTTAACAAAAAAGGTAAAACAGCGATATAGGACGATTTTGAAGTTGAGGGAGAACATGAGATGGGAGTTTTTCGACATACCCTAACAGTCATAAACCCGAACAAAAACAGTCCAGGCAGAGTAAGACAAGACGAGCGTTTGGCATTAACATTTTTTTTTATTATTTTTATTAAAAGAACTGATTGTTGCACTAGATAAGACCCTTCTTTCTTGGCTGGGATCATTTACAACCACATTTGGGATCATTTGAAGCTGCATTTAAACTGCATTTTGGAAGTTCAAAATCGGCGCACCATATATTATACACCAGTCCATTATATGAGGAAAAATACTGAAATATTTTCCTCAAAAAACTATTTCTTTACGACTGAAGAAAGAAAGACATGAACATCTTGGATGACAAGGGGGTGAGTACATTATTTGTAAATTGTTGTTCTGGAAGTGGACTTCTCCTTTAATAGTATTAATGTCATTGGACTTTATTTATTTTTAAATAATAAAATAAATTGTGGTAATACTATTATATTTTTAAAATAAAAATTGGGTTTTAAATAAAAATACAATTAATTTATAGTAAACTTAAAAATAAAATTATAATATTTACTTTATGTGAATTTTCATCATTTTCAAACCCAAATTAGCAAGCTTTTATTTTGGCAGGTTGCTGGCAAGTAAGCATATGTGCTCCTGGATTTAGCACTTCTTATTGAAGAGCATTAGTGAATGAAATGTCACTTTTATACATTGTACTTTGAAAACAGCAGCGAATAGGCTGGAATCGTTTTTCATTTTGAATAGAAATCTAACAGTATTACAGATTGTCTATCTAAAACGGGAATTGTGCATTAACAGCTGTCAACCACATCAGTACGCAAATGCGTGCTCTGAATATATTTACACAGCGCATCTTATTTTGGTTGCACATGCGGACAGCTTATGTGCATCCCTGTATATAAAGTATAAAACTTCCATCTCTAATAATAAAAAAAAAAAATAATAATATATATATATATATATATATATATATATATATATATATATATATATATATATATATATATATATATATATATATATATATATATATCTTAAAATGTAGAATAAGGTGCATTAATAAATTGTGCACAATAAGACCAGAAACATATGTTAAAAAAATGATTTATCATTGACTTAACATATTAAAGACACGTTCTTACCCTATGGTGTCGTGCTGGACGTGTTTGGCGTCCAGGCTGGAGTAAAGATCTACCACCGGCTCAAAAGCCCCCAGACGGCAGTACAGAAGCAAAAGCAGCAGTTTGAATTGAGCGTTGGAGGAACTATGGGACAGACCTTCCTCTAACAGTCCCAGACACTGCCACAACATGTTCTGATCGCCTACAACACAGACATGGCACTTGTTCATCAGTAACATGAACGTCTTCAAATAAACTGACTGTAAAAATGAGGAGTAAACTCACCCGTCTCTATCCACAGGTCTATATAGACATGAGCCGCCATGAGACAGTACATATCTGAAAACTGCAGCTCTGTTTTTAAACAGGACTTCCCTACAACAGAAAGAAAACAGAAAATGTTAAGCTGCTACTGAACATTATAGGTCAAACAAAACATTTTATTTCTGATAGAAAGTGAAATAAATATTAGACACTAGCATTATCATGGATTATGTCATTTGAAAAGGAAGAAATCATAATAGTTCAACCTGCCTAGTCATCTGCTTACCGAACTGTAAGCCGTGCCTGTAATGCGCCTTCAGTTCTTTGATAAGGCCCAGTTTGCCCTCGGTGCTGAGCGCGTGCTGTTGACCCAGACTGCGGCTCAGCTGAGTCACACACAGATGTCTCTGCAGAGCCCGCGTGTCTCCTGGAAGAGCAACGCCGTCCTCTCCTGGAGCAGACAGCGGCACGGCCTCCATAAGCCTGTTGATGAACTGAGACGGTCGCAAGAAAGTTAGTATACATTTAAAATAATGTTCCCTGCAACAGAGCTACGTAGGTCATCTTACATTTCATACAGCTGATTGGTGACTAACATGATGCAACAACTTACTCTGTGATATAGCCTATAGAATGCAGTTATACGTCTGAGATTAGGGCAAAAATGCAGAGTTTTTAAATTTATAAGAAATCATGGGCAACGAGTATCGCATTAGGGGTGTGCAATAATGACAAAAATAATATCTCTGTGTAGTCACAATACCAAAATTTTGACTTTGATACGATACCTGACTAAAATATCATGATACTACTACTGAACCGATACTTCGAGAAAAAAAACAAAAAAAAAAACAGAGAACAGGAAAAGTAATTGAATAATAGATGATCAAAATGGAGACCATAGTTATTTTATCTATTAAAACACAGCATTTCATCGCCCCTTTAAAAATAAAATAAATAAAATAATATTAATCACATGCCAGTGCCACTACACAGGATTATGGTGAACAAATACCGAGCCTACAGGTATGTAGAGATCTTTGCTATATTGGTAAACTAGCTTAAAAGGATAAAACCAAATCTTATTTCATGATAGTCATTTTATTTCACAACAACAATTTATATCATGACATAGTCATTTCTTATTTTATCTTTGCCATTAATAATAATAACCCAGATGCAAGTGACAAACTAAAGGACAACTACAACAAAACAAAGAAACAAATAAAATGAATAATATGAAATCTGTTTTATTTTTTCCCAAATTCCATTTAAATTTTTCTAGACTCTATTTTAACTGTTACATGAAGTATTTATCAAAAAGCATGTCCAATTAATTGAAATCATGAAACTTGCAGAATTTAACAGCAATTTATTATTATTATTTATTTATTTATTTTTAATTACATGCTTTTAAGGCCCTATGAAATACGTTTTATTATTTTTCTCAAATTCAGTTTTGCTTGTGAATCTCTGTTCATTAATTTTCTGGATTCTATTTTAATCGTTTCATTATATTTTAATAATCAAAAGCATGTCTAATGAATTTATAAAGGATAATTCGATTTGATAAAGAGATATTTCTTTCTTTTTTTTTCAGAAATAGTGTGTTGTGTATTTACAATTTTCTGGTAAATAAATATATAGAGCAGCGCTCAGAGCAGTTCTAGAGATTATGTTCATGTACTCATATATTGAGGCGGCAGAGGCTGAAAACATTGCGAGCGTCACGTGTATGTGTGTAGTAAACAAAACAGCATCTGCGCCATTCACTAACAGACATGCATAAATACGGCTCTTATTAAAATGCATTCTTAAAGTATCGGTACTAGTAAAATGTGGAATCGCACCGCTTATAAAAGCAGGGTATTGCAATACTTTTTAAGTACCCGTATATTGTGCAACACTAATATCTCATAATTTTCTGGAACATTGTTGATAATGATAATTAGAGATAATTGAGCTGGTACTCTGACAGATTTAGGACTGATACTCTCCATATTTTGTGCAGTGATTAGTTTGCAGGAATAACAGAAATGAACTTTTCCAATAAGAATATATTAGAAATATACCTTTTACCTTTTCTTATTAAATTAAATGTATGCATCATATTTTGTGTCAAACTCGTAAATTTAATCAATAAATTTAAATAGTAAGATGCTATAGGGCTGTTACCAATCACATGAAATCAGTATAAGCAAAATTTGTGTTTGCCATGCAGTGGTGGCACATAATATTATGAAAGCCTGTTTACATCACTGAATAAAAAAATAAATATTTTATCTCACAACTCTTGACTTTTTTTCCCCTCAGTATTACGTGATATAAACTCACAATTTAGATTTTAGAAGTCAGAACTGCGAGACAAAGTTGCAATTCTAAGAAATAAAGTCGCAATTTTGAGAAATAGACCATGTTCTGAGAATTGCGAGTTTATATCTCACAATTCTGAGAACATGGTCTATTTTTCCCCTTCAAAAGTGGACTTTATAACTTGCAATTGCAAGTTCATATCTCACGATTCAGAGAAAAAAGACAGAATTGCAAAACATAAACTAGCATTTGCGAGAAAAAATGTCAGAATTGTGAGTTTATATCTTGCAATTCTGACTTTCTCGCAATTCTGTCTTTTTCTGAGAAAAGAACTGTGAGATAAAAAATTGCAATAACCTTTTTTAAAAGTGGGGGAAACAGGCTTCCATAGAATCTGCATCTGATGTGGCATTTAATGCATTTACACAGACTGTTTAATGAGGACATGAATGCAATTTAACCTGCAGTTACAAACAAAATATTCAATAGTGATATCTGCAATGATTTGGGGGAAAAAAGGGACAATATACTTTAAATATACACCAAAAATCACCAGCAGATGGCAGAAAAAAAATCACTGCATAAGTTAAAGAGGAACTCCACTTCCAGAACAATAATTTGCAGATAATGTACCCACCCCCTTTTCATCCAAAATGTTCATGTCTTTCTTTCTTCAGTCGTAAAGAAATTGTGTTTTTTGAGGAAAACATTTCAGCATTTTTCTCTATATAATGGACTGATATGGTGCCCCGAGTTTAAATTTCCAAAATGCAGTTTAAATGCGGCTTCAAACGATCCCAAATGCGGTTGTAAACGATCCCAGCCAAGGAAGAAGGGTCTTATCTAGTGAAACAATAGGTTATTTTCATTTAAACAATACAATTAAAATTTTTAATCTCCAATGCTTGTCTTGTCGTGCTCTGCCTGCACTCTGTGTATTCTTGTTCAAGACAGTTAGGGTGTGTCGAAAAACTCCCATCGTATTTTGTCCCTCAACTTCAAAAATCATTTCAAAATCATCCTACATCGCTGCAGAAGTACCAACCCAGTCTTTGCGAAGTAAACATGCAAAGAAGATCAAACACCCTTAACAAAAAAGGTAAAACAGCAATATAGGATGATTTTGAAGTTGAGGAAGAACGTGAGATGGGAGTTTTGAGACGTACTCTAACTGTCATGAACTGAAAAAAAAAAAAACAGTTCAGGCAGAGTAAGATAAGACGAGCGTTTGACATTAAAAAGTATATAAACTGTATTATTTTTATGAAAATAACTGGTCGTTTCGCTAGATAAGACCCTTCTTCCTCAGTTGGGATTATTTACAACCGCATCTGGGATCGTGTGAAGCCGCATTTAAACTGCATTTTGGAAGTTCAAACTCAGGGCACCATTTCAGTCCATTATATGGAGAAAAATCCTGAAATGTTTTTTGAAAAAGACTGAAGAAAGAAAGACATGAACATCTTGGATGACAAGGTGGTGAGTACATTATCTGTAAATTTTTGTTCTGGAAGTGGACTTCTCCTTCAATTCAACAGATTTGTTCAAGAAGCTGACTGATTCAGAAACACCGTTGTTCAGAGACGCAAAACAGTTCTACTGTGGCTTTGTTCGGAACTACTTTCGTTGACAAAACAGAGCAAAAACAGGAACTTGTATCTAACATGTAAGTCAATGAATATAAATTTTTAGTTTATAGGACTGTTTAATAAAATCAATATCACATTTGCAATTGTACTGATATTAGGAGAAAAAAAAAACTGTACTCTTTGTGCGATATTAACTATATCAGATGATATAAATAAATATAAAAGATATGTCATCCTGGAGCACAAAACCAGTCATAAGGGTCATTTTTTGTGAAACTGACATTTATAAATCTTCTTAAAGCTGAATAAATATGTTTTCCATTGATGTATGGTTTGTTAGGATAGTACAATATTTGGCAAAGATGCAACTATTTGAAAATATGTAATCTGAGGGTGCAAAAAAAAAAAAAAAAAAAATTGAAATATTGAGAAAAATCACCTTTAAAGTTAAAAGTTCTTAGCAATGCAAATTACTAATCAAAAATTACATTTTGCTGTATTTATGGTAGGAAATGTACAAAATATCTTAATGGAACATGATCTTTACTTAATATCCTAATGATTTTTGGCATAAAAGAAACATTTATAATTTTGACCCATGCAATGTATTTTCAGCTATTGCTACAAATATACCCGTGCTACTTATGACTGGTTTTACGGTCCAGGGTCACATATCATATAGGGGCATATCAGCCACTTTATCTTGAATTTTGGGGGAATTCTTAATGTATTTTAATGCAGTGAAAGCAAGAACACTACATGTGCTCGCAAATAAAAGAAATATACATCTTTATACACATGTATAAAAATGCTTTTTCTTATTTGGTGCGAGGGGATCTACAGTGCTTCTCGTCGTGTTTACCTGCACATGTTGGTCAGGTGTGAGAAGATCCAGAAAGATCTTCAGGTCCGTAATGCAACATGGCTTGTCTCCAAACTTCACAAAGAACTGGAACATGAGCTCAAGAGGTTCACCTGTGTCAGAGAGGTGGGAAAACACATCAAAAACATATAGCAAACATGCATGTCTTTTTTGTGCGTGAAGCATCCCGACTCATCCTGTACCTAGCTGCTGTGCTTCAGGACAGCTGCGCTCTCGGAGTCGTCTGATGAGCTCTAGACGGGCCAGGTACGGCCCTCTCAGATGTTTGGACTCCTTCGCTTCTTCTGTGGCTATTCGGTCCTCCATGAAGCTGATGGCCTGGGATACAGAGGCGTGCACCTCCCCTTCTGCAGAACTGTAGTGTTGAGAAAAACACCACAGCATGAATAGCATACTACTTTCCAGTATGCAAACTGTGCTCAATATGCATGGAACATCCAACTGCCTACAGCCAGTATACAATGCAGTCTACTTGACTTTCCATTTCAAGTCTCTTTCCCAGTTATTGTTATATATTGTGAATTTTCTACTTACTGTGCTCCTTCTTGCGGCGGCGTCCAGCTCTGATCAATTAGGTGGAACAAAGAGTCGAAATACAGTAAGTAGAACTGCCAGTCGTCAGGGCTGCCGAGAGAAAGATAAAATGATTAACATCAAACTTAATGAAAATTCACTTAATGATTGAATGGAAAATTTTTACTCAGAAGTGGCTATTCATGTTAAATCCATTCAAGGAACTGAAAGAAAATACATGAGTAGCGGACTAACTTTTTCAGGAGGAGCTTGCAGGACAGTGCGTTGCACTCGGGCCAGCGCTCCAGACGACGATACAGCATCATGCATTTGTTCTCACGGCTCTGCAGTTCACTAGTCAGCTTCTCTGAGGGAGAAAACAATAAATGTATAGAGATAAATATATATGTGTGTGTGTATGTATGTGTGTGTGTGTATATATATATATATATATATATATACACACACACAACCATTCAAAAGTTTAAATGTAAATGTAATAATAAATGTAATTTATTTCTCTGATCAAAGCTAAATTTTCAGCATCATTACTCCAGTCTTCAGTGTCACATGATTCTTCAGAAACATTTTTGATTACTGTCAGTGTTGAAAACACATGTAGTCCTTCATATTTTTGTGGAAACATTTTTGTGTGATACATTTTTTTCAGGATAGTTCAAATAAACAGCAATTATTTGAAATAGAATCTTTTGTAACATAAATGTCTTTACTTTCACTTTAATCAATTGAATGTATCCCTGTTAAATAAAAAAATTTTACAAAAAAAAATAAAAAAATCTTTCAAAAAATCGTATTGACCAAAACAATATGTTTTTGAACGATAATGTATATTTAGTTATTTGATGCAGGTTATTTTATACCAAAAAGAGTTGTGAACTATAAGCTATGGAAACTTGTTTCTACCACAAAAATAAAAAAATAAAGGTAACTGTGACGTTTCTTTTATTCTTGCAAATATGAATTTATATCTTACAATTCTGACATTTTTATGAAAATTTGCTAATATACGTTTAGAATTCTGACTTTTGTCCTTGTAAAAAAAAAAAAAATAATAAAAAAATAAAGGTAATCATGACTTTTTTTTTTTTTTGCTAAATATAAATTTAGAATTCTGTCTTTTTTCCTTGGAATTCCAAGTTTCCATATCACAATGGTTAAAAAAAAAACAAAAAAAAAAAAAACAGGTAACTGCAACTTTTTAGCTGTCAATTTTTTCTCAGAATTCCAAGTTTACATCTCACAAATCTGACTTAATTATTATTATTATTATTATGGTCCTTTATTTAACCAGGTAAACACATTTTGGGATTAAAAATCTCTTGTCTCTTGGCCAAGATGTAGAAAGGCAAGTCAGAATTGAGAGAAAAAGTCACAACCTTTGTTATCAATGCCATGGTGGAATCAAGCTTTAACAACAACATGATATTTATATGGAGAAAAATCCTCAGGTATTAGTAACTGCTGTTCTTTTTCTACACGCTTCTCATCTCTGGTAACTGACAGCTTGTCACACATGCAACACAAAGACATTCAACTGGAAACAACCCAGAATGTTCCTTTGAAGAACACATTGTGTTCTCCTCACCTCCAAGTGGCCCCTGAACCACCTCCAGCGCCTCCACATATTTCCCCAAACGCTCCAAGATCATGAAGTACAGCTGGACCTGGAACGGCCGATGGAAAATGCATCATAAACTTCATACGGCTGAAATCAGAAACAGATTATCGATACCACCGTCCCACCTCGGCTTCGGCCTCGATTTTCTCCTCCTTTACCATTTTTTCCACCATACGCTCAGCCAGCGGCAGGAACATGGTCTGAGAGAGCTTCTCGTCTTGTTCTGAGATGGCCTGAAACACATATTGCATTGCTTATGTCAATTTATTTAGTTTCGCATGAGTTCACCTCTGAAATGTACTGTTTATGTCAGAAAACATGACAGTACCTGCATCACCAAGCTCATAACCGACCAGAAGTAATAGGGGTTTTTGGGGACAATTTTATACAGCGCCATTCCAGCCTGTCAGAAGCGTGGAAAGACAAGAGTTAGTCTTTCAACATAAACATATTTGTTTTGAAGGTTAAACACGCAGCCCTATTAAAACTAAAAACTTGATGTGACTTAGTGCAGTTATCAAATCACAAAGGCTGGGATTTAACTAAATAAATATATGTGTTGCATGCTGCAGGAGTGTTTTCAGTGTCACAATGGCTCGATTTACAGTAAATGCTGCTCATCTTTGGAAACAACCAACTTCCTAAAATTGAAATGCGCTTATAAAGCAGCTGTTGTCAACAAAAGAGAAGCTTTAAGGGCCTGTGGTGTACCTTCAAATAAAGGTTTGATGGTTTAACGTTTTCAAATGCAGAAATGAACAACGCCGAAAATTAGTACTGAATTTTCTTTTTTTTTTTTAAAATACTAGATTTACAATTTACATTTACAGTGGATATTAATATTTATTATGTTTAATAGCTTCATCATAATATATTTTTATTTTTATAGAGAATAATAAATCGTATTATTTATTATTTTAATGCTTCTGAAATAAAAAACAAAGAAATAACAATATAATAATATTTTTATTTTATAGAAAATAACAAATTTACAGTGAACATTAATATTTATTTTGTTTAATATTTTCATATTAATATTTTATTTTATAGAGAATAACAAATTGTATTATTTATTTTAATACTTCTGAAATAAAAAACAATAAATAAATAAAAATATAATAATAATAATAATAATAATAATAATAATTATATCTTATAGAGAATAATAAATTGTATTATTTCTCATTGTAATACTTATGAAATAATAAAAAAAATATATAAAAATATAATAATAATAATAATAATAATAATTTTATTATTTCTTATTTTAATACTTCTGAAATAAAATAAAAGCTCCCTATGGTTTTCCACCAATGCAGAAAATGCAGAAATTAAGACCATAGATATTAGTACTGGAAAACAAATTATTGTTTTTAACTCTATAATAACATTTTCTTTAATACTAGATTTTCCATTTTAAAGTGAATAATAAATAGTAATACTACTACTAGATATATAATCTCAATTTTTTTGCTAAATTTTGAGGCTCTACAAACAACTGCAGCAAAATTGGAGCTTTTTTTAA
This sequence comes from Cirrhinus mrigala, assembly GCA_036247105.1. Lineage (NCBI taxonomy): Eukaryota > Metazoa > Chordata > Actinopteri > Cypriniformes > Cyprinidae > Cirrhinus > Cirrhinus mrigala. Next base: position 26,282,027 of record CM070016.1, read on the forward strand.
ACTGCATTTTAAATCACAATTTGCATCAGGGGGAAAAAAAAAAAAAGAAAAAAAAAAAAAAAATCACAATTTGATTTTTCTCCATATCATGCAGCCCTAATTCACATTTTAAACATGATATAATGACTGACGACGTCAGATTGAACACAAACACAACCTGTTGCATTTTCTTGTACTCTCCGACCCGGGCGTAGGCCATGAAGAGGTGAGAGTGGTACTCCTCGCTCGTTGGAACTTTTCGGACTGCAGCTTCATAAAGCTTGGTCACTAACTCAGCTGTAGAAAGAAAATGAGAGTTTTGTGGTTTCAGTCTGTGCCAATTACCTCTGTATATTAAAACCAAACATGCTCTGACTGGCATTTCAGTTCCAGTGAGGATAGAAAAATGGCTTCTTAATAGTTTGTTAGGGTGAGGTTCTGCATCTGTGCTTTGAACACTCACGCCGGTGCATTTCTCTGTAGAGGATGGTCAGTGCCTGCAGAGAGTTGTCGTCTGTAGGTTCGAGAATGGCCACTTCTTGCGCCAGCGTGAAGGCTTCATCCTGTTTTCCTGTGCGCTGCAGACCGATCGCCTTCAAGACCTGCCAAACGAGAGCAGAGCACACGATAAATGTGTTTGGAGCTATTTTAGCGATCTAAAAGGTCAAAATCATGATGGTTTTTTCTTTCTTAAACAAAAAAGTCTTTTGTGTTGACCACTATACACAGCATCATGTGAAGTACGGCATGAATGCATCAGTTCTGCCGATGCTTTGTGCATGAACACTGGAACCAAACTTAGCCTGAGCTGACCAGAATGAAACTGTTTGCGCTAAGACTGCATGAATAATGTAAATAAAACCAAAATCGCAATATGGCTTTGTGCGATTGTTAAATGCGTGTGTCAGACTTAAGATTCAAGCTTGTTTTTCAAGTTTGCCAAAATAAAAGATTGATTGTTTAATATTTGAAAATAAATTAAGACTGCCATAAGTATTGTAATTTTACTTATAATATTATTTTTCTTAAATACTTGATTTTTTATAATTTACTTAATTTAATATTTATATAAATAATGTTTAAGTTATTTAATTTTTTTATTTATATAATAAATATGAGAATGATAACAGTAATAACAACTATAATAATATTGCCATCATTTTTTACTATTTTATAGTCATACTGATATATAAACATTAAAATAAAGAATTTTATAAATATGGCTTTGTGATTATTAAATGTGGCTTTATGTGATTATTAAATGCGTGTGTCAGACTTAAGATTCAAGCTTGCCAAAATAAAAGCTTGATGGTTTAATATCTGAAAATAAATTAAGACACCCATAAGTATTGTAATTTTACAGATGCAATGTAAAATTTTTATAATATTATTTTTCTTAAATACGTTAAATAGTTTATTTTACAGTAACATCTATTTTATTAATTTTACTTAATATATAATATGTACTTTATATATATATATATATATATAATAATTTGTTTAAATGATTTAATTTATTTTATTTATATAATAAATTTGAAAATGATAATAATAACAACAATAATATTATTGCTGTCATTTTTTTACTATTTTATAGTCATACTGATATATTAACATTAAAATATAAAATTATATTACTGATATAAAAACACTGTGGCTAAAATATGCAGATCCACAAACAAGCACAGCTAACCAGGAGCTATAAAGTAAAATAAAATAAACAAAATAAAAATAAAAATAAAAATGAAATAAAATAAAATAAAATATGCATTTTAAATTGCAAATGCATGAATAATTTTACAGATGCACTGTCAAATTGTTATATTTCTCTTTTTTTTGTTGTACAGTAACAATTATATTTTTTAAATTGACTGTGCAGATCTATAAACAAGCACAGCAAATCTGGAGCTGTAAAATAAAACAAAATAAAATAAAATAAAATATGCATTTTAAATTGCAAGTTTTATCAGAAAAAAAATCCAAATGACATTTCCCCCTAAAGTTTAGCCCTAGTGTTTGCTATTAATATGACCAGCTGAAAAAAAAAAAAAGAAAAAAAAAAAAAAAACACCTTTGCACAGTGAAGATCTTTGTGCTTCTTGAGCAGTTTGTCAGCCTGCTGGATTGCCATCTTGTTATTGCCATTGTCCAGGTAATCTAGAAAAGAAAAACATGTTTAATACAACAAAACAGAACTGGTACGGAGGCCACTAACATCTTTGCTGATTATATAGAGAACAACCACATTTTTCTATCATGAATGTGTAAATTAAGAGTGATAAACCAGTCAATGCCATTAATCAGCCAGTCAAACATCACTAGACCTAACCTTATTATAATTTAAAGTATGAATGCAGTTACAAACCTTTTTTTTTTTTTTTTTAATTCAAATTCAAAAAAAGAAACCTTAAAAATCAGCAAGAAACCTCAAGATACATTATAAGTGGAGGAAATGCTAGAAAGATGACAAATATGACCACTTTCAAAATAGGTATTATGGGTAACTTGTACATCCAGTCATGCTAAAGCACAAGCAAGGGTATAACAGGATTGGCAATCAGGACCAGACGGCTGCAGAAATGCAGCACTGCATCGCTCACATAGACCCCTGACTGTGAGAACGTTCTCTCACCGGCTGCTCGATGCGATTTGGAGTGCAGGAACCCCCCTCCCCTCCCTTCCCATGAGCCTCGGCTAAAAGAAAACAGGACCCGGTCTGACGACAACTGGATGCCAAAATTAACCAGGACTTTCTACAAGAGAACACTTCCATGTGTCTGCCCATTAATGCATCTTTCCTGATAACTATTTCCAATCAATCACCCACACAAATACAGATCGATTTCACACAATAGGACACCAAGACTGCACAAAGAACCAGAATAAAGGTCATTGATCTATTGATCATTATAAACCTCACATGCACAGAGCAGCATCTCTAGTGTAGTAGAACAATAGCGAGTCGTTGATATACATTTCATTCAGAAAACAACACAATATTATAAAATCTGCTGTTTGAATCAATGCAATTTGATGCACAAAACAGCATAGTCTGAACTCAAGAACTTTATTTAGAATTATATTTAAAACTCAATTTGAAATTTTATATATATATATATATATATATATATATATATATATATGAAGAGTTCAGATGCAAAACCAGATAAATCCATCTGACGTCTTTCGTTAAAAAATGCATTTTTATCAGGCTCAGATATATAGGTTTTTATGTAAGTACCGGTACTTCTGAGTGGGCTGAGGCTGGTATTTTATCGAGTTTGAAAAAAAAATAAAAAAAGTATATGATGGACATATAATATGTGTCAAGAGCATTCACTCAGTATTATCGTCTCATTTTTGACCAAGATGGCTTTTATCTGGTTTTGCATCTGAACTCTTCATATATAAAAAGATACAAAAATAAATAAATAAAAATTGCAATTATAAATTCTTGCCCTGGTTGCTGTTTGGTAAAAACAATATTTTAGTTGTGTTTAAAATATTATAGAATTTATTGGATAATTTAATTAAATATAATATTATTTAATAATCTAAATTAATAATATTATAACTTGTTAAAATCAATAAGGCAGATCATGCAATAACCATGTATATTTAATTAGAAGATGCATGGAGATACTAATCTTTGCAAAGAACAAAATGAAAAAAAGCTAAACAAAAGTACAATATTAAACTGAACTTAAACCTAAGCTAAATGATTCATTAAAGTGTATTAAGGAAAACTCTACTGTACTCTACTGTACATATGACTCTATACATCAGTAATTAATAATTTAATGAGTTTGCAAAGTGAGCAGCATAAAATATGCAAATGCATTAATATTTACTGCATGCACAAGCATTAACATACATACATACAGTCAGATTTCACATTATGCTGGCAGATAAAACAAATGTCTGTGATGTTCCACAAGGCTATGCGTTAAGACCAATTGAGTTTAAACATTTAGAGACATTTATAGGCCATTTCTGCACAGCTTTGGATAACTTCTCAAAATAAAACGCAATAGTTTATAACAATATAATGTTAAACAAAGAGGTTTATAAATAATCTCTGGAAGACAATAAGCAGGTCTATCTTCAGATCATTTAGCCACACAGCTCAGCTTTATGCGTCTATATTGTAACTACTCATGTTATTACAGCATAAATAAATCATTAAGCATGTAAAGCATCTGTCTGAGACTCTTCACACGTAATAAAATATATAAAATATGTAAAAATAAAGCACAAATCGCTCATAATGAGCCTGTTAATCTCTTTGACGTCTCAAACAGGTAATGAGCCGGTTGATCAAATGACATTAACGCTGGTCTCTATACATTCAAACAGTATTTCAATGTTTAGATGCGCTATAAACACGGTTTATTCTACCGACTGAAACGTCAGAGTGTGACCGCGTAAGGACGCACTGTCATCCGGCGCCGCAGCCGAACCGACACCGCGGCTTGAACTCCAGAGGCCTCACCGGCTTTCCACAGCTCCTGCAGCGCTTTAATAAACTCAATAAGGCACAGGCCGGTCCTACGGGACTAGTCAGACCCACTAGGTCTGTATAAGCTCAGGAGTGCGATGTGAATCTTACCGTAAATGGGTCGCAGTCTCCTGTCGTTTGGATCTTGCACATGGCCCCTCGCCGCCATGATGGAGCTGAGCAGGATTAATCGGTGCGCATGCGCAGAGCGAGCACTCCGGAAAGACTTTAAACGGGAGCCTGGAGTCATGTGTGTCATTCAGTGTCACTGTAAAAGACACATCTGTGCTTTTTCTTACACACAAAAAAGAAGTGAAGTGGTACGACCAAGTTTTAAGATGTACGTTTTTGCTCTAGCAAAAAAGTGTAGAAAGTATTATGGTATTGTTTAAGCAGGGGTTTTCAAACTGGGGTCCGTGACCCCAATGCGCGGAAAGGCAGTGCTACAGGGTGTGTGGAAATGTTTATGGAAAAACTGTTAAAAAAATAAATAAATAATAACAAATTAAATGAAAATAAAAAAAAAATAACAAACAATAAGCAAACAAACAAATATTTTATTTAAAAATAAATACAATTAGATTACAACAGAATGAATAAAAATATAAACTGATTAAATAAAATATTTAAAATAAAAAACATTTTATAAAAAAATTAGGTTACAATAAAATAAATAAAAATTTATTAAAATAATAATAACTTTTTTATATAAAAAAATGTATTAAAAAATAAAATTAGGTTACAATAAAATAAATAAAAATGTATTTTAATTTGGGGCCAAAAGGGAGTGCTACAGGGTCTGTGGAAATGTTTGTGGAAAAACTGTAAAAATAAATAAATAATAACAAATTAAATGAAAACTAAAAATAAATAACAAACAATAAGCAAACAAACAAATATTTTATTTAAAAATAAATACAATTAGATTACAACAGAATAAATAATAATATAAACTGATTAAATAAAATATTTAAAATAAAATAAAAAAACATTTTATAAAAAAAAGGTTACAATAAAGTAAATAATTTATTAAAATAATAATAATAATTTTTTATATAAAAATATGTATTAAAAAATAAAATTAGGTTACAATAAAATAAATAAAAATGTATTTTAATTTGGGGCAGAAAGGGAGTGCTACAGGGTCTGTGGAAATGTTTGTGGACAAACGGTGTAAAATAAATAAATAAAAACAAACTGAAAATAAATAAGAAACAAGCAGACAAACCAATATTTTATTTAAAAATAAATACAATTAGATTACAATAAAATAAATAAAAATATAAACTGGTTAAATATAATATTTAAAATAAAAAACATTTCATAAAAAAATTAGGTTACAATTAAATAAATTAAAATTGAGTAAAATAATGATAATAATAGTTTTAATTAAAACAACATGTTAATAAAAAAAATAAAATTAAGTTACAATAAAATAAATTAAATTTTATTTTAATTTGGGGCCGAAAGGGAGTGCTACAGAGTCTGTGGAAATGTCCATGGAAAAACAGTGTTAAAAATAAATAAATAAATAAATAAATAAATAAAATAAGTAAATAATAGTAACAAATTAAACAAAAAATAAAAATAAATAAAAAACAATAAGCAAAAAAACAAATATTTATTTTAAAATAAATACTATTAGATTACAATAGAATAAATAAAAATATAAACTGATTAAATAAAATATTTAAAATAAAAAAAAAACATTTTATTAAAAAAATCAAATTAGGTTACAATAAAATAAATAAAAATTGGGTAAAATATTAAATAAAATAAGAAAATAAATGAGTAAATAAATAAATGACCAGGGGTCTGTATTGTGAGGCCGGATTAGCTGGCTAGCCAGGTAAGTTTCAGTTTAGTTTGCACCAATCCTGGGTTTTAGGTACCATGAAAGTGGCTTGGTTTTTAGTAGCGTTCATTGCCATAGTAACTTACACTCCACGGCTAACCTGCTCTGGGGCAGGTTATGCTCTGGGTTAGAGATCTAAAACTGACATCGGACCAATCAGATGTGAGCAAATTGACACATGTCTGACACAACAAAAAATTCACTTCCCCAGTTTGCTCCAAATTAAAGGTCACCAGTAAAAAAAAAACAAAAAAACAAATAAATAAATAAGATGAAATAAAAATGGTCTGGCTTTAATGATAATTACTTATGAGTTATTTTATATGATTTATATAATTATTATATGATTAATATTATTATTAATCCAGTACACACAGGCACGTTTAGTTTAACAGTTATTATAAATAATTTATTTTAAATGACTGTTAATATATACAGATCGTATGTAATATAAATAAGATGTAAAATCAATAGATAGCGCTTTAAAAATGACTACGTGACCTTACATGTTTGAGTCGCTATTGCTGTATATTTTCAACTATATAAACTAACTTACCATTGTGACTGCACTGATGGAGCAAGATAATTTCTTTTATTTGTCCTCTTTCATGAACAAGTACTTTTTTCATTAAATGCATTTAAATTCATCATATTCTTTAATCTCTTAACCTTTAGCAAAACCTTTAAACTTTAACCTTTTTTTTGTATGTGTGCCAAATGAAACAACACACAATTAAGTTTTTTGTTCTGTTTTGGTGTGTGCGAAACACTACCTTTTCCACGTATTTTATATAGGCACTATTGGTAACAGGAACTATATAGATCATATATTTATAGATATAGATGATATACTTTGAAGAGAGACCTTTGCCTTGAAAACACTTAAATTTCCAATAGAAATTTTTTATTTTATCATATTTTAACATTGATGTATATGGTCAATGGGTAATACAAAAAAAAACACATTTGTGATGAATGCATCCTCGTTATACAGTACACAGACAACCAGAATGAAAACAACACTGCTGATACAGCATATCTGCATATTTAAGTCAAATGACAGTCAATTTAGGTGCATAAAGTCTCAGAAATGACAGCTCATTCTCCGTCTCCATCAGAACTGTCCGCTTCTGCTTGTTTGGGATGCGAGCGGCCCGCTGAACTCATGTGCTTGTCAAAGTCTTCTTCACTGATCTTTCCTTTCTTGAGCTTCTTCAGCAGACGAGTGTCGTTTAAAAGCTCATTTAAGTCTTCGTCGTCAACATCTGATTCCTGTGACCACACAAATATAGTATTGAGACTTCATAGAATAGCCCATATGCTTCATTTAGAGCTGTTTACAAGGTTTTCTATTATTATACATGTACTTTTTATTTTTAGTAAAATAACTGGGATTTTTAGAATTTTAAAGGAATAGTTCATCCCAAAAAAAATCTGAAAATGTACTCACCCTCAGACCATCCAAGATGTAGAAGAGTTTGTTTCTTCATCAGATTTGGAGAAATGTAGCATTACATCAATTGCTCACCAATGGATCCTCTGGAGTGAATGGGTGCCGTCATAATGAGAGTCCAAACCGCTGGTAAAAACATCACAATAATCCACAAGTAATCCACACCACTCCAGTCCATTGGTTAACATGTCGTGAAGCAAAAAGCTGCATGTTTGTAATAAAATAAATCCTTTATTAAGGCGTTTTTATCTTCAAACCATTGCTTCTGGCCAAAATACAAGTCCTCTATCCATAATATTGCTTTTTACAGTAAAAAAAAGTCAACTTGTTTAAATTCAAGAGAGAAATATGCACAGATCAAGCAGCATTTACAAGCCAAAACAGCTCTAAACTAATATGTTGATATAAAGGGTGATGGACTTTTTAACGGGAGGAAGTGTTTTATGGATTATAGACTTGTATTTTGGCCAGAGGCGATGGTTTGAAAATAAAATATCGTATTGATGGATTTGTTTCTTACAAACACACAGCTTTTGTCTTCTCAAGATGTTAACTGATGGACTGGGGCAGATTACTTGTGGATTATTGTGATGTTTTTATCAGCTGTTTGGACTCTCATTCTGATGGCACCCATTCACTCCATTGGTGAGCAAGTGATGTAATGCTACATTTCTCCAAATCTCATGAAGGAACAAACTCATCCACATCTTGGATGGTCTTAGGGTGAGTACATTTTCAGTACAATTTAATTTTTGTGGGTGAACTGTTTCTTTAAGACAAAAAGGGTAAAATACCTCATCCAGTTTTCTTTTGGCACTCTTCTTTTTCTTTTTATCCTTCTTGTTTTTCTGCTTGGACCAGGCTTTGTTCTTGATGAAGTTCTTCTTCAACAGCGGCTCTCTCTCTTTCAGCTCCGCCAGTCTTTTTTGTCTCTGTTTTTCCCTGTTTTTATCTTTAAACCTGATGGTGTCAGTGTCGACGGCTTCCTGTTCGAAGTCCGGGAAGGTCTTTCCTCTCAATTCAGGCATTTTGGGCAAACGGAGGAGAGCAAAGCCACGGGCCAGAGCGGCGAAATCCAGGTCTGTACGAAGTGTAAATCATTTTAATCAGGTGAATTATCTTGGTTATGCATCTTATGAAAGGTTTAAAGCAATGTCACTCACCTTTAATGCGAAATATCAGACTACACTCGTGTTTGGCGTATGCCTGCACATGTGACACAAAGGCTCTCATGCCCTTCTCAAACATCGCTCTGTCACCTAAAGCCATCGCCTTCAGTTTAGGCAGAATGTCTACCACGTCTTTCACTGGAGGATATGACTGAAGAGGGCACTGTGGGGAAAAAACAAGCTCAAACACTGTTTTACAACCTTAAACTCAAACATATGCAAAAAAAATCCACTAATATTAGGCACTTTATACAAACAATTAAGAATTGGCAAAACTATCTGGTATAAAAAAATTAAGCAATTCCCTGGAAATGCATGAACTGCCATTGAACATAAATGTATTTTTCTAGGTTTAAAGCCTAATTTGGCACCCCATTTATAAATGCTAAACGCTCCGTCTGATAGTTTGTATATGAAATAAATTTCTCTCTGACTTACCTTTTGATTTATGGACAAGAAATTTACATACGTCTCTTCCATTGGCAGGAGAAAGACGAGAGCATTGCCCTGGTTTCCGATACGTGCAGTTCGTCCACACCGATGCACAAAGGAACTAATGGAAGGAGAATCACATTTGATGAAAATTAGCAATGTATGCATAAATTATGCAAATGGCATATCACCTTTAAACAGTGTTATTTCAGTATTATGTATATATAATTTTTGTATTTCAATTTTTATATTTTTATTGTAATTTTAGTCATTTTTTTAGTCATTTGTGCGTCATTTTATTTTTGGTTTTTCATCATTTCTTTTTCAGTTTTTCATCTAATATTTATATTTTTATTTATTTTAGCTTTATTTCAATTACTGAAAATTATTTGTAATAGATTTAGTAAACAATAACAACAATGCTTTAAAATACATTGATTAAAACAAAGTGTTAAAACTTAGAATAAGGTTATATAATAAAGTTACCAATTGAAATGAAAGGCAGCATATTACATAAAGTGTTTTATAATTATGGTTAAGCACATGTTTAAAATAAACCAGAGATCTATGCCTATTTAATAAATAGTTTTTAACTTAAACCTTAAAATAGGTGTTTGTTTTGTTTTTTTTTTGGTATGTGTGTGTATATTATATTAGTAATGTACAGTGTTGGGAAGGTTACTTTGGAAATGTAATAGGTTACAGATTACAAGTTACTTGATTTAAAATGTAATAAGTAGTGTAACTTTTCAATTACTTTATTAAAGTAATGTAACTTATTACTTTTAATTATTTTTTGATTACTTTTCTACATTTCTAATATTTCTAATAATTTCAACTGCTAATCATTTTGAAACATTTAAACCAGGCACAGTTAACCTTACAGTAGCATTCAACACTGATTACTGTCAGACTTTCAAAATCCTTTATGACTTAAATTCAGATTATAATAAATAAGGGATAGTATACATCTTTATTTTGCAATAACAGCTGGCTGAATATACATTATCTCACTTATTACACAGCTGCTTGATAGATTATTTAGATGTTTCGTGTCAAAATTATTAGACACGAAACACTGATCTGAGTTGCAATATTTGAACGCAAAGCTTCTACGAAAAAATCAGTTGCTAGCAAACAGCCAGTTCAAACTAGACATTTTAGGGATACAGTGCAGTCATACCAGGTTTCTTACACACCATTTCAACACATAAATAATTAATTAGTAGTACTAGTGTGTTAGTTGTCTTATAATCAACCACAGTATGCAAAAAAAAAAAATGGCAGCAGCTGCATTTGTATGGAACAACAGAGCAAGTCCACAATACCAGGATGACAGAATTACGAAATTGTCCACATAATATTGAATTAACCTTTAATATTTTATTAGCTAACTAAACTCAAAGCTTCCGCAAAGAAAAATTATCAAGCATATAGCACATATAGACTTAAGTTGCCCTGAATGAGTCTGAGCTGTGTAATAATTTAATTTAAAGCACAGCCACCATAAATTCAGACTTTTTTTTTTTTTACTTATTTTTTGGGGGCTTTTTATGCCTTTTATTGTGATAGGACAGTAGAGAGATGACAGGAAAGAGCTGGGAGGAGAGAGGGGAGCGGGATTGGCAAAGGACCTCAAGACGGGAAATGAACTCGGGTCACCGCTCTATATGTCATAACAAGATCATAACATAAATAACATCATAACAAGAAATAGTTTAATAGCTATGATACTGGGTTTGAAATGAAAAGTTTGCATAGTTATGACAGAAAACACTAGCATCTAACAACGCCTTGGAAAAACAATCTTAAAAAATAATGTTTATGCATAAACCCAAATAGGAAATAAAACAGTTATCAAATAAGCATGTGTCCTATTCTGTGTCCTAAACTCCTTAAACATTGTTGTCTCATTTTAGAGCAGTCAATGCAATTTATGAAAGAAGTCAATTAAATCTGTAAGTGGGGCTGGGTGTGTGAAAAATTCAGATGTAATCCCCTTTGTAATCACTGGCATTTTTCAAAAGTAACTGTAATTTAATGACACATTTTTTTCTCAGTAACTGTTACTAATTACAATTACTTTTATTTTGTAATTAAATTACGTACGTACACGTTACATGTAATTAGTTACTCCCCAACACTGGTAATGTAGTAATCTACATAACATACGCTATACTCTCAATGCAAATTTTATCAGCTTTTTGGCTGGAATTATCTTTTTTTTGTACTGTCCTTATCTAAACAAACCAATTAATAAATAAATATGCTTAAGTTTAATACTTAATGTTAGTAATTTGTTTTATGCATAAAGTATGAGTAATATTAACAAAGACAGGATTTGTACAGAAATTGTAAAATAAAATTCCAGGACTTTCAAGGACTTTTCAAGCACTACTTTCTTGGTTTTCAATTACTTCAATCAGAGAGTTCACTTATGATTTGATGTTTTCTCCTGTTTAAGAAACTAGACCAGAAAAAAAGATTCGCCATCCACACTGCAAAGTCCCGATCTGCATAATGATTCATGAACCATCATTTCAGATCAGGACTCATTCAAGTCGCGGAATGATTCAAGAACCCGCTCCAAAGTCCAGATCTGAATCAAAAGATTCACGAAGACGCTCCGAATTTCCGATCTAAATCAAATGATTAGCTGAATAATGATTCGCGAAGCATCATTTCAGATCAAGACTCGGAGCGCGGATCGTTAATCATTCAGTTCGCGGAATGATTCAAGAACCCGCTACGATGTCCCGATCCGAATCAAAAGATTCGCGATACGCAAAGTTCCGGTCTAAGTCAAATGATACATGAAACCGCTCCAAAATCCTGAAGTAAATCAAATGATTCGCGATACGCGATTTGAAGGCCTGATAAGAACAAATGATTCGCGATACGCGATTTGAAGGCCTAATAAGAACAAATGATTCGCGATACGCGATCCGATTGCAGCGGTTCAAAACAGTGAACGATGTTGCGACCATTGACCTACATATATAGATCAGTGATTGCGACGCAATGATTATTGAAATCATTACCAGCTCTTTTAATACGATATGGTTTTGCTACTAAATCGCTTGAAATGAAAAGAAGTCACGAGTTTGAATCAATCGCAGCCGTTCCAGCGTAAATGACTCAATTGATTTGGTTCATCGGTTTCTCTTTTTGCGTCTTCAGACATGATTACACGACACTGTCAGTACTACTATTGGTTTAGCTGGATAGTTTTATGACATTAACTGAAACAGGCAAAATAAATAAAATGCTTTTTTTTTTAATTCTGTGAAAAGATATGTGCTTATTAAAAAAAATTAAACACTTATTTCACAGAAACATTGTCTCTCAATAATTTAAGCAGTTTTCAAGTACCTCTTCAGGAATATTGATAGTTTCAAGGATTTTGCAATCCTTACATTTCAAAAAGTCAAATTCAAGTACTTCAAGTACTTTAAGCACCTTGAGCCCTGCAGAGATGAAGGACTTAGACACTTAGACTTAGTCAGCTGACTGTATAAGCACTAAGCAAAGCATAAAATAAATCATGTAATGAACTATTCCAAGCCGTTGCGAATGTAGCATTGTCTCAAAAGAACATACTTTTAAACTCAAGTGTGTTCATGCATGTCCTGGTTACCTTGCACTGCTTGGTGGGTCATATTGAAGCACCCAGTTCACTTCCGGTATGTCGATGCCTCTGGCCATGACGTCGGTGCACACGAGAATCCCACTGCACACATGCATGATGCATTTATTCTTATGATTGATCTTTAATGTACTCTTTGTAAACAGCTAGAAAGGCATTGCACTACATTACCTCTTCAGCGCCCGGAAATCTGCAAAGATCTTGTTTCGTTTATGTTTCATTTTCCCGTGGATGCAGTGGATGCTGACATTCTTGATCAAGACTTCTAGGGCTTTACCGAAGTACTCCACACAGGCACAGGTGCTGTGGATAGAGAATTATATAGTTGATCAATTTTATTTATACTACAGAGTGTGTAAAAGAATTGCACTGCTGTGCTAATATGCATTCTAATATGCTGATATGAACTTGGAGTCAGTATAATGTTTTTTTTTTTTCTTTTTTTCGGAAAGAAATTATAGAAATGAATACTTTTATTTAGCAAGGATGCTTTAAATTGATCAAAAGTGAAGATAAAGACATTTATAATGTTACAAAAGATTTCTGTTTCAGATAAATGCTGTTCGGAACTTTCTATACAGCAAAGAAACCTGAAAAAAAAAAGAAATCTACTCAGCTGTTTTCAACATAATAATAATAATAATAATAATTAATGTTTTTTGAGCAGCGAATCAGAATATTAGAATGATTTCTGAAGGATCATGGAGTAATGATGCTACAAATTCAGCTTTGAAATCACAGGAATAAATTCAATTTAAAAATATATTTAAATAGAAAACAGTTTTTAAATAGTAAAAATATTTCAAATATTTCATGTGTTTGCTGTACTTTTAATCAAATAAATGCAGGCTTGGTGAGCAGAAGAGACTTCTTTAAAAACATTAAAAATCGTACTGTTAAAAAACTTTTGACTGGTAGTGTATATAAAAACATTAGACTAACCATTTTGGATTACGTCTGGGGTCGGTAAGAATTTAATGTTTTAGAAATAAGACTCTTCTGCTCACCAAGGCTGCATTTATTTAACCAAAAATACAGAAAAAGCTGTAAAATTGTGAAATATTATTACAATTTACAATAATTCTTTTCTATGTGAATATGTGTTAAAATGTAATTTATTCCTGTGATCAAAGCTGAATTTTCAGCATCATTACCTCAGTCTTCAGTGTCACATGATCCTTCAGAAATCATTCTAATATGCTGATTTGCTGCTCAAGAAATATTTCTCAGTATTATCAATTTTAAAAATGTTTTTTGTTGAAGTTAAAAAGATAAAAGAGTAAGTCAGTCTTTAAAAAAAAATTAATAATAATAAAAATACTTTTATTCAGCAAGGATGCATTAATTGGCCTAAAGTGACATTTAAAACATTTTGCATGTGGCAAAATCACTCTAACAAACCTGAAGAACACAAGCTGCTTCTCATGTTTGTGCTGCCTAAGAAACGCCACCAAAGTGTTGAACTTCTCCTCTGCCCGACATATCTGCACATAAAGAAGAAAATCTTCAGATAAATTACTCGTAAAAAAACTGGGAATTAGTTCAGACAAGCTTATATACCAACCCAACTTGTTCATAAAGAGAAAGGAATGTAAATTAAAGGTGAAAGCACAATCAATACTAATTTCATGTCATAATTAACAGAGCAGTCATAATTTCTGAAACGCCCCATCTAAATGCATGCATGTACATGAGAGTCCCTACTGATTGCAGTTGGCTCTAGATGACTCACTGTGTAATAGTTGCTGAGTCTAGCTGGTGTTTTCTGTACGCTGGAGGCCGCCACTCCTTTCTCCTTCACTGTGATTCTCACAGGGTTGCGCAGACCGGCCCTCACCAACTTCTCCAACTCTTGCGTCTGTGTGGCGGAAAAAAGCCCTGTGCGTCGCTGCTTGGGTAAATACCCCAGAATAGTGTTTAAGCTGCGGAAGCAAAGAAAAAAGCTGCATTAGATTCTTAACTTTGGAGTCACACTCTTGATCCTGCCAGTCCTCTGTAGAGAATAGGTGCTGTCAGAATGAGAGGCCAAACAGCTGATAAAAACATCACATCAATAATCCACAAGTAATCCACACCACTCCAGTCCATCAATTAACATCTTAAGAAGCCAAAAGCTGCATGTTTGTAAGAAACAAATCCATCATTAAGACATTTTTCACCTTAAACAATTGCTTCCAGCTAAAAAAGTCATTCTCAGTGAAACAGTCGTCTCATCTGAATCAGGAGAGAAATATGCAGATCAAGCATCATTTACAAGCGGAAAGAGTCCAAAACAGCTCTAAACAAATATGTGGGTGGATTTTAATTTGAGAGGACAACAGGAGATGGACTTTTTTACTGGAGGAGCGTTATTATGGATTATGGACTTATATTGCGGCAAGATGTGACAGTTTAATGTTAAAAACCTATGTATGATGGATTTGTTTCTTACAAACATGCAGCTTTTTGCTTTTCAGGATGTTAATTGATAGATTGGAGTGGTGTGGATTACTTGTGGAATATTGTGATGTTTTCAATCAGCTGTTTGGACTCTCATTATGACGGCACCCATTCACTGCAGAGGATCCATTGGTGAGCAAGTGATGCAATGCTACATTTCTCCAAATCTGATGAAGAAACGAATTCATCTACATCTTGGATAGCCTAGGTGACTACATTTTAGGCCGATTTTCATTTTTGGCCAAATTATTCCTTTAAAGTACTATATTTTACTATATTGCCTACATTGTGTATTATAACAAAAGTGATTCAGACTCAACAGAAAGTGTGGTTAAAGGAGAAGTGCACTTCCAGAACAAAAATTTACAGATAACGTACTCACCCCCTTGTTATCCAAGATATTCATGTCTTTTTTCTTTAGCCATAAAGAAATTATGTTTTTTGAGAAAAACATTTCAGGATTTTTCTCCATATAATGGACTGATATGGTGCCCTGATTTTGAACTTCCAAAATACAGTTTAAATGCGGCTTCAAACGATCCCAAACGCGGTTGTGAACGATCCCAGCTGAGGAAGAAGGGTCTTATCTAGCGAAACGATCGGTTATTTTCATAAAAATAATACAATTTAAATACTTTCAAATCTCAAACGCTCGTCTTGTCTTGCTCTGCCTGAACTCTGTGTATTCTGGCTCAAGACAGTTAGGGTATGTCGAAAAACTCCAATCGTATTTTCTCACTCAAATTTAAAAATAATTTCAAAATCATCCTACATCACTGCAGAAGTACCGACCCAGTCTTTGCAAAGTGAACATGCAAAGAAGATCAAACACCCTTAACAAAAAAGGTAAAACAGTGATATAAGTTGAGGGAGAACCTGAGATGGGAGTTTTTCGACATACACTAACCGTCATGAACCGGAAAAAAACTGTTCAGGGAGAGCAAGACAAGACAAGCGTTTGACATTAAAAAGTATATAAATTGTATTATTTTTATGAAAATAACCGATCGTTTTGCCAGATAAGACCCTTCTTCCTCGGCTGGGATGGTTTACAACTGCATTTGGGATCGTTTGAAGCCGCATTTAAACTGAAATCGGGCACCATAGCAGTCCATTATATGGAGAAAAAACCTGAAATGTTTCCCTCAAAAAACAATTTCTTTATGGCTGAAGAAAGAAAGATGTGAACATCTTGGGTGACAAGGGGTGAGTACATTATATGTAAATTTTCGTTCTGGAAGTGGACTTCTCCTTTGAGCTGCCAAGCACTACTTTGGATGTTTTCTGACAGTTTTCTTGACAGGCTGATGATTTGAGATCATTACCTGGCTTCGAAGCCCATATCCAGCAATCTGTCTGCCTCATCCAGGACAAGAACATCTAGAGACTTCACAGCAGTGGCCAAATCAAGCCCGTCAGCCTTCCTCCTAAACATGTCCTCCAATCGCCCAGGGGTCGCAATTATGATATTGGCTCTACAAAGTGCACATAACATTGTTTTTGCTTATATTATTCTAGGTTTAGTTTTAGAAAGGAGCAGTCCATATACTCACCCCTGAGTCTTAAACTTCTCTACGTCCTCAATAGGGTTGCTTCCACCAATTAAAAGAATCTGTCTAAAAACAGACACACATTTTGTTAGATTTACAAGCCAAGACCATCAGATAGTAGAGTAGCTCCCAGTTTCACAGAGGCTTTAGCCTATAGTCCCAGACTAAAATGTAATTCTGAGCCATTTAAACTAAAAGAAACTTGCACTGACTGTTCTTAAAAGATATCAGTGCTTTTGTTTTGTCTCAAGATGCACAGCAGTAATGTTTTATTTATAGCATGTTTATAAAACATTACTTAAATGTCCTAATTAAACTATGGCCTAATCCTGGCTTAGTCTAAGCCCTGTCTGTGAAACCAGGCCTAGATGTTTTAATCTCACCTAAACTGAGGAAATCCTTGCAGAAATCGTTCCATCACCTCGCTGATCTGCAGTGCCAGCTCACGGGTGGGTGTTATGATCAATGCACCGACCTGACAACAGATTATAATAGAAATTGAGCTCAATTACACTGATGCAATGCAGATATAAGAAGACAGTGTAAAATAAATGTCCTATTATGATCCTAATACAGACCTGCATCTTTTTTAACTTCTCTTCTCGCTTTAGGAGAATTTCTAATGCAGGAATTACAAATGCCAGGGTTTTTCCACTGCCAGTCACCTGAAATGGCATTAAATATTATGATATACACTTCCAAAAGTTTGGAACAATTAAAATATTTACATTTTTTGAAAGAAATCTCTTATGCTCACCAATTAATTTGATCAAAAACAAAGTAAAATTTTGGGGGAACAATGACAATTTAAAATAACAGTTTACTTTTTTAATATATTTTAAGCATTTTTGGGATCTTATTACTGCAGTCTTCAGTTTTCACATGATCATTCAGAAACAATTTTAATATCCTGATTTGGTGCTCAGTTATTAAAATCAATGTTGAAAATTGCAGCTTAATATTTTTGTGGAAACATTTTTCGTGATACATTTTTGCGATGAACAGCATATTTAATCAACAGCATTTATTTAAAATCTATTTTTTGCAACATTATAAATGTTTTTACTCTCATTTGTTATGAATTTAATGCCTCCTTAGTGAATATAAGTATTCATTTCTTTATTTTAACCATTTTGAATAGTAGTGTATTATGGTTTTTGACAAATATGAAGCAGCAAAAACTGTCTGCAACACTGATAACAATACTTGTTTCTTGAGCTGCAAATCAGCATATTAGAATGATTTCTGAAGGATCACGTGACACTGAAGACTGAAGTAATGATGCTGTAAATTCAGCTTTGTATCAGAAGAATAAATTATCATTTAAAATGTACTCAAATTGAAAACAGTTATTTTAAACTGTAATAATATTTCAGTTTTTACTGTATTTGCGATCAAATAAATGCAGCTTAAATGCAAAGAATAAAACTCATTTACATACGAAATATTTTCAGACAGCTGTCACATTCGATAAAAATAAACAAATATTAAAATACTCACCGCTTCAGCAGCCACATCTTTATTACTCATAAAAAGAGGAATACAGGCAGACTGAAATCGATAAAAAAAAAATGTTAATATAACGTAAATAATATAATAAGAAACATGCGAGTACATTCAGTCTGAATGTTAATACCTGGACAGGAGTCATGTATGTAAATTTCAGCTCTTTAAGAGTCTGTAATATGCTGTCATGTAATTTCACGGGCAACCTCTCCCATTTTCCATCGGTAATGTTTTCCATAGTTTATGAGTTTAGATGAGTCTGATCCATGTACGTAAACACATGAGGAGAAGATGTGTGCTACACACAATACGCTCCGCACGGGAAACAAGCGGCTGCTGCAAACGTTCCGCATCACGACACCGAGCTTCCTCCGGAGGGCGCTTAGTGAGAGCTGAGTCCACTGGATCGCATTCAAAGCTCTTTTCTGCCACCATTATATCGTTTAAATAAATTGTCTATTTGTGTCAGGCCTTCAAAATGATAGAAATTAATTATTATTAGCAGGGACGCTTTAAATTGGCCAAAAGGGATAAAGACAATTCTATTTCAGATAAATGCTGTTTTTAAATGTCTTTTTATTCATAAAAGAAACCTGAAACCTGAACATCTACTCAGCTGTTTTCAATAATAATAATAATAATGATAAATGTTTTTTGAGCAGCAAATCATATTAGAATGATTTCTAATCATGATTCATGATCATTAATCATGATTTCTAAGGATCATGTGACTGGAGTAATGATGCTAAAATTCAGCTTTGAAATCACAAGAATAAATTACATATTAAAATATATTCAAATAGAAAGCAGTTATTTTAAATAGTAAAAATATTTTTTTTAAAAATTCACTGCTTTTGCTGTATTTTGGATCAAATAAATACAGGCTTGATGAGCAGAAGAAAAAACCTAAAAATCTTACTGTTCAAAAACTTTTTACTGGTAGTGCAAATAAAATAAATTAAAAAAAAAAAAAAAAAAACAACATCAAACATCAAAAACACAGCAGTAGTGCTGCTGCAAATTTCCATGTTGTGCATCCAAATCTACACAGATGATAAGAAATGAGACATTTTAAGAACATGTTTTTATGTTTATTAAATCAAATCCATATTTGACATACATATTTATTGAACTTCAGAGGTTTACAGTTTTATCATCAGTTCACCAGAAGCCTTAGCCAAATTATTTTGCATTTTCTTTAATGTAAGAGTTGCTTTAAACAACAAAAATGGTACAAAACTACACAAAGTACTTCCCGTGTGTAGAGACTGGAGATAGAGAAGGAAAACAAATTGGGCCTACCCTGCCTAAACATTTAAAAAACACACCAGAATATCTGCAAAAGTAACTAAGCAGTCGTTTTACCGCTTTACCAGCATCAGGTTTAAATATGTGCCATGGAGGTTGTTGGCATAACTAAAAGTGACAATGAGCAGTGAAAATGACATGAAATGTGCTCGCAGTTTACGTCAGTACCACTGACTTGCCATTCGCTCACAACATCATTTATGTTATGATTTAATTACATCATGCTATTTCAATACAATCCTAAACCATGTTCTTATACTGGGGCGACACCACAACATCACCTTTACGTCATTCTCATAGTAATGTGCAATTGTAACAGCACTGGAGAAGAAACACCAAGCCAAAAAATCTAATAAAAAGATGACTGTTCAAAATCAAGTCGGGCTAAAACAAAATCAATTAATTCATTCAAAAATGGCACCCTTTACCAAAACAAACAATGAATAGATCTACAACCGGGGCAATGAAATCAAAACAAAGACTCGTGGACTAGCAGACAACCAAGTTCTTCCCATCTCTGCTGAATTGGACATCCAATTCGTAAAACTGGTAAATCACGGACTCGATGTGTTTATGTTGTGGAACGCAGACAGGATTTTATACGACTCTCCGCACTTCAAAGAATCTCTTCAGGTAGTAAATCTGTCCGAGGGTCATGGCCACCAGCACCAGAGCCTCGAAAAAGGACCACAGCACCACCCTGCTGTTCGTGTTGTCATTGACTAGAGGACAGAGACAAAATTAGACAGCTAGTTTAATATACACAGGTTAAAAAAATAGATAAATAAATAAATACTTAAAATAACAAAAATAATTCAAAATCAATTAAAAAAAATGCATTTTAGCTGAACTCGCATCATGACAAAATAAAAATAATTGAATTAAATAATTTATAAATAATTCCAATCCATGCAACGCCAAAATTAAAATAACAATAAATCAAAGACCATTTAAGCATGCATTACATTATACATAATATATTATAGCTGGGTTCATGTCATGTCAAAGTGTAATAAAAAATATATATCTACAGGCCATTTAAAAAAAGCATATTATAGCTGGATTCATGCAATGTCAATTACTTAAATATAAAATTATTATTATTAATAATTAAATACTTAAAAAAATATAGTGAATCATTTTAGATTTGAGATACAATTATAGTTTTCACTTTTTTTGAATGATTGATTTCTATTTTTATATTTTTCATTTTAATTTGTGTTAAAGTAATTTTGTTAGTTTATTTTTGTGTGTGTGTGCAAATATGTCTATAGTTTCTTGTTCATTTTCATGTCAGTTTTAGTTATTAAAGAACAGGAAATAAATTATTAGCAATTTACTCAATTATATCAAAGCAAATATTTCTGCATATGCAGCATGCAAATACAAAACCAACAATTTAATTACTATTACAGTTTTCACTAATTATGAATGTGTTTTTATTTTTAGATTTTTAATTTTTTTTAATTTTAGTTAAAAGTTTTAGCAATTGTGTTGGGTTCAGCTGGGTTCATGTAATATCAAAATTAAAATAAAATAAAATAAAATAATAATAATCAAAGTCCATTTAAACATTTAGCTGGGTTCATGGCATGTCAAAATGTAATAAAAAAAAAATATATAGCTACATGCCATTTAAAAATGCATATTATAGCTGGATTCATGCAATGTCAAAATTAAAACAATAATAATTTAAAGGGCATTTAAACATGCATATTTTCGCTAGGTTTATTTTTTTTTTTTTTTAAAAACCTGCAAAATAATAATTGCTTAACGAAAAAAACAACAACAGTGGTTACGTGATCAGTGCGGATGACTTACTTGCGCGATGTATTCTCTCTCGGACCTCCATGTATTCCTGCTCATGTTTGACCGCCGTCATGGCAACCGCCAGCTCGTTGATCATCTCCTCCAGCTTATTCTGATGAGCTGGAAATAAATGAATAGCAATTTACTCATGACAATTATATCAACGCAAACATTTCTGCATATGCAGCATGCAAATACCACACCAATTTTTACAAACAGCAATATAAAAGTTTGGAACCAACTGGGAACAACTTACATACACATGCAAGAGTTTACAGGTCATAAACAGCTTTAGTTTTTTGTTACGTTAATAAAAACACTTTTGTTTAAAGCATAAATGATGAATTCCAGAATGGCCTACAGTGCAAAACAGGCAAATGAGAATGTCAAATCAAACTCTTCTAAGATAAAACACAACCATTAATGTTATATCTGTAAAACAAAATCCACACCATACTCTCTTTAGGGTTCAACACACCATCATACAGCATTTTTATGAGCTCATCAGTCAGTGAAATGTCCAGATCATTGGTCACATTGTCTTTATACACACAGGTGCCAGTGCAGATGCTGTTAGATTTAAGTTTAAACCCCAACAGACATTAAAATGTTCTATTGTACAGTCTATTCCTACCATCCCAGCTGTCACCACCTCCTGAATAAGGGAAATAGCCACATTAGATGCAAAAAAAAAAAAAAAAAAAAAAAAAAAAAAAAGTTGAATTCATAATTTAAAAATTTGAAAAATATAAAATAATAATAATAATATAGAATAAAAAAATATAGATAGAAATATAAAAATTTATTTTAGCATTCAGATTCAATTATAGTAACCACTTATTTGGAATAATTGATTATTATTATTTTTTAATTTAAATGTGTCTATATAGTTTTTTTTGTTAATTTTCATGTCAGTTTTATTTATTGATCAACACAAACATTTCTGCATATCCAGCATGCAAATACAAAACCACCAATTTAATTACTAATATAGTTTTCACTATTACGAATTTGCTTTTAATATTTAATATTTTTCATTTTAGTTAAAATCTTAGCAATTTTGTTTTAAATTTTTTTAGCCTTAGTTATTTTAGTTGCAATTAGTTATAATTAGTTATATTTTTTTTTACATTTATTTCAGTTATTTATTTATTTTACATATATGGGTCAAAGATGAAAAAAGGTTTAAGCATAAAAACAATAAGTGCAATACTGATATAAATTGTTGTTTTTCCAAAACAATATTTTAAAGTTTTATTTCAATTGCAATTTTGTTTTTCTGAGAAAAAATAAATATCATATATTTTTCCCTAATTTACAGAAGTCACCCACTAAAATGTCATTCAGTGTAACAATCTTGTCAGGCATATTTACAACAAAAATCAATTTATGACACATTAAAAGACAAATTACTTCCACCCCAAATATGAATTAGTTGCAATTCTACATTTCCCCATTTGTCAGTAAGAATTTTTTACTCATTTAAAACAATCAAATTTAATATGCTCCTTCATTCTTTTATATATTTTAATATGTACAAGTCAGAATAAGCATGTTGTTTGAATTTTTACATAAATATTGTGTTACAATGAATGACAATGTAACATTATTTCAACCAAATTTTGACATTTTATTGTCCAAAAACCTTAAAAGTAGACACTTTACTTACATTTAATGTACTTTCTATGGACATAAAATCACTTTTGTAAATTTCTTTTGATGTGGACATCTTAACGTTTCTGACCCATATATATTTTTTGTTTTAGTTGACTATAACAACCCTGATATATAGAAATAAGCAAATTAAATTTAGCAAATTAAAATATTTTAGAAGAAATTTCCACAAATATTTTATTTC
This sequence comes from Cirrhinus mrigala, assembly GCA_036247105.1. NCBI lineage: Eukaryota > Metazoa > Chordata > Actinopteri > Cypriniformes > Cyprinidae > Cirrhinus > Cirrhinus mrigala. The sequence continues at coordinate 26,305,529 of CM070016.1, forward strand.
TCATGACTCTTCCAGTGGCCTGAAAGCTTCCTGGTTTTCCGAGACCGTGAGAACCCTGCCATATGGCACAAAAGAGAGCACACTACAAAAAACAACCGTTTTAGAAAACCCTGCATCAGATTAAGCTCTCACCCTCTGTCTCCATGTCCTGTCCTTTGGGTGCCTCGCCGATGTCGATGGTGAACATCACAATCTTAGGGGTCATGGTGGACATCTTGTTGCTGAAGCAGAACTTGTAGGTTCCATCCATATGGGCGGCTACAGAATACTTGCCGCTGGACTCGCGGTCTCCTTTATATATCTGCTTCCCGTCCGGACCTGTTATCTGTTCAGGACAAACGACATATTAGGTATTGACAGGTGACAGGTGCATACCTTCACAAAAACCCAAAAATAAACACAATTAACAAATATATATATATATATATATATATATATATATATATATATATATATATATATATATATATATACACATATATATATAAATAAAGAATACCTAGAGTACTAAGCAAACTATTGGATTATAAATGCCACTAAATGGACTAAAACACCATGGTGATATCACAGTATTTGTGTTTAACATCCATCTGGTGGATGCAAAGTAAGACCAAACAAAACCAGATTACACTTACATTCACCTTGAGCTTTCTAAACGTTATCAATACACACTATACAATACATTAAGACCATACACAATCTAGTATGTAAGCATTAATAATCTCTAACAACCAGTAATTCACTTCCGGCTTCATCCACCATCTGGTATAAGCAGACACCGACACCTGCAAACTTCCTACAACGCCTTATTATGGGCTATAGTTCATCATTAATGATATTTGTTAATATGAAACGTGTATTTTGATGCCCACCTCCACGTCGATGTCTAGAAATCCTCCCTCGGCGACCTCAAACATCAGGCCCATTTTGGTGCCCGAGTTCACGCGCTCATAGAAACATTCCTCGGCGTGAGCGTCGATGCTCACAAAATAGCCGCTCGCCGTGTAGGACAGTGCGCCGAGGAGCACGACGAGTTCCGAGAACGTAAACATGTTTGGTGCACTGTATTAGTGGGGGATAAAACCCATAAAAGAGGCTTTACGCCGCACTGGAGCGATAAAGGCGGAGACTGACAAGCGCTAGCTGCGCTACTGATGATGCCACGTCAAGCTTTAGACGAGCCGCGTGAAGGGACAAAAAAGTCGGCGGCGACGGACGTAGTTCGCGTTTGTAAAAAAAAAAAAAAGGAGTGGAACAGTTGTCACTGACAGATTGGTCACCCGAAAAATGAACGGTGTTACAAAAACATTGATTTGAATTGTGTGTTTTAATGTACAGAAACGATTTATTGTATTATTAAATGTATACGGAATTATTTTGCTGTGATTTGGCTTTGTTTTTGGAATTGTGTTTGAAAGTTGTGATGAGAGAGATGTTTTATTTTTCTTAGTTAAATATTATTTATTTATTTATTTATATTTTTTTTATTATCATTAATGTATCGTATTACAGGCCACATGGAATATTTTATCCACAGATGCAAAATAAACGAAAGGTTTTACAAAAACATCGATTTGAATTGTGTATTTGAAACTCCAGAAACGATATATTGTATTATTAAATTTCTACGGAATTATTTTGGTGTGATTTGGCTTTTGAATTGTGTGTTTGGAGGTTAAAAATGTTTTATTTTTCTTTGATAATGGTAGTTAAAATGTTTTTAATGATTTAATATTATTATAAATGTACGTATTACAGACAACATGGAATATTTTATCCACAAATGCAAAATAAAGACAAGGTTTTACAAAAACATTGATTTAAATTGTCTTTGAAATTACAGAAACAATTTTTATTTATTTATTTTTATTTTATTATTACATTTACACAGAATTATTTTGGTTTGATTTGGCTTTTTTTGTTAAAAATGTTTTATTTTTCTTTGATAATGTGAAATATTGTATTTTATTTATATTTATTTATTTCAATATAATATTTTAATTCAATATTATTATAAATGTATGTAATATAAAGAACAGAATATTATATCCACAAATGCAAGGTTTTACAAAAACATTGATTTAAATTGCGTGTTTAAAAGTTTTTTTATTGTAGCCAGTTCTTAACTTCTTATACGGTCATGTTTCAATTTTAATTTGAATTAATTAGTATTAATATTTTAATGACATTATTTCCAATAAAACTATTTTAAACAACATCTGATGTATTTATTCTCTTATATTCACTATAATTGATCGCTTTATGTCTGCACATTAACTGATAGACATTTGTAATTTTTTGTATTTTTTTTTATAGTAGCCTAACATTTTATACATTAATGTGTTTCAGTTGTAATATTTTTAAACAATTTAACTTTATTGTATAATTTATTTTGTTTCTATAAAAACGTGTTTTAACTTAAAATCTTGTCAAAGCAAAAAAATAAAATGAAATAAAAAATAAAATCTGAACATTTTTGTTTCGTTGTACTTGTGTTCCGGCTCTAGAGGGCGCGTCAGTGCGGCGCGTCGCGCTCTGTGTGTCGCAGCTTTGGTGACGTTTTTCCAATCGACTCCAGAAAACTCTCCGCCGCCGCGGCCTAGCGCTCCCGGTCCCTCTTTCCCGTCATTTTATTCACTCATGTCCGTCTGTCCGAACCCAAACCGAGCGGGACCCGCTGCCGTATGAGGCGCTGAACACGGGACTGTCGATTTAAACGGAGTTTTTACCCGGAAAGCGAGTGAAATTACAGTAAACGGACTGAGGGAGCGATGACATCCCGAAGGTGAGAAACAAGCAAAAACAAACCCAATATAGTCTTAATTTCTCATTTATTTAGCATTTCTTGTCACTGTCGGGTATCCTGTTTTCATGATAAATCAAACGAATGTTTGTTTCAAGTGTTTTGAGTGTGTAAAGTGCGAAAATGAGCGTGTTTAATTTAAATGTCAGGCAGTTTAATGATTTAAACCCAACAGGGCGAGACTGGACATGTTTGAGTCTAAAAGAGTCGGTCTAGTGAGGAATTATTTTGAATTAAATTGTGTTAAGACATTAAAAGCTTGATTAATGATCATGTTTCATATCAGTTGATGAAGATTGACAGGGCACTTTGTAGATTTGACGACAAATAGGGATGATCAACAGGAAAACGACACTGTGTTTTGAAATATGACCTGACAGCAGTGTGGTGTGAATTTGTATTTATTTGCTTATTGTAGTTCATGCATCTGGCCAGCTTCTGTTAATGTTGTTTTAATGTGATTTGCGTTGTAGGTAGATAGAGATTAAAATGACTAGATATGCCTGTATAATTCATCACATAATCAGTGTTAATGTCATTGCAATAGAAGCAAACTGTCCAAGCAAGTATCACTTGAGAAAAACGTTTGACAAAAACTTAAGATTTAGCAAATTTAGCATTTGTGACACACATAATGCAGTGATGTAATTGTTGTGAATACTTTTGGTGTCACTGTATATACATATGCACACACACAAAGGCATATAATGCACTTTATGCATATTTTGTTCCAGTATTTTCTAAAGTTATTATAGGTATCTAAAACTAAAGTTTGTTACTTGAAATAAAATAAATATTAACTGAAATCAAATAAAATAAATCTCAGTTAGCTGCGAAAGCCAGCATTACTCATTTTAATTTAGTTTGATGTACTAAATTAGTACAAGTTGATGTACTAAAATGACTAAAACTGTAAAAAGAATTAATAAAAACTATAAAGACATTTAAAAAATATAACAACACAATAAAATTACTAAAACTGTAACTTAAATGGAAATAAAAATAAACTAACTAGAAATATTATTAGTATTCTTACATTTAAATAATTATGAAAAAATATTTAGTTTAACAATATTATAAAAATATTATAAAAAATATTATTTAACAGTAGTACTAAAAAAAAAAAAATACTAAAACATGAGCTAAATTTAAAATTAGAAATATAAAAGTAAATCTTATTAAAATAATATCAAAAATAATTATCAAAATGATAATAACAACTATAGTAGTATCTCTGATACTAAAATAACAGATCTCTCCATATTTAACCTGCTAAAATGGGTTTATTTTTGAGCTGCATCTTTGGCCTTTGATTTTGAATCTTCTTTCATATTATATTTTTTATTATTTACTGACATGTATACTGTCCATTTATTGGTCAGTAGCTGTTTTGCTTGTTGTCTGAAGCATAATTAGCTATTTCATGTAATGGTTTGTTGATGGTGTTTGTATATTTAGGTGGTTCCACCCCAACATCACTGGAGTGGAGGCGGAGAACCTTCTCCTCACTCGTGGTGTGGACGGCAGTTTCTTGGCCCGTCCCAGCAAAAGCAACCCTGGAGACTTTACGCTCTCTGTCAGGTGAGAGAGAATGGCTAAATCAGGATTTAGACTGAGAAAAACAAGTGTTAATTAAAAAAAATATATATATTATGCACGTAACTGCACTGTAAAATATCCTGCTAAATTTAAAATGTGAAAAAACTTACACTTGAAGTTTCAAAAGGGCAGAAATGCATGTGTTAATGTCAGTGTTTATGACTGTTAGCTACCTACATTTGGTAGCTTAATGTATTCCCCATCTGTGTGTTTCTCTTCACAAGACACAAACAACTTTTGAGTAATGAATTCATCAAGCATTTGAAACCCTTAAATTAAAACCCCTTAAAACATTTTAACATTGATTACTCATTACTAAAGTCATGGAAGGAGCGCACCCACTGGCGGAACATCTGGCAGCCGCAAACGTGAAAGCTTGTGGAGACTTGTCCTAAATGCATGATGACAAAAATATCAAATGAAAATTAAACAAAACCATACATTTGACAGTGGTTTAAAGTAAAATTACATATAATATGTTGTTAAACCATTTATAATTGTTCATATTATATGTGACCCTGGACCACAAAACCAGTCTTTAGTAGCACAGGTATATTTGTAGCAACAGCCAAAAATACATTGTATGGGTCAAAATGATTGATTTTTCTTTTATTCCAAAACTCATTAGGATAGTAAGTAAAGATCATGTTCCATGAAGATCTTTAGTAAATTTCCTACCATAAATATATTAAAACTAATAATATGCATTGCTAAGAACTTCATTTGTTACCCTGGACCACAAAACCAGTCATAAGTGTCATTTTTTTTAAATTGAGATTTATACATTATCTGAAAGCTGAATAAATAAGCTTCCCATTGATGTATGGTTTGTTAGGATTGGACAATATTTGGCTGAGATACAAACTCTTTGAATATCTGGAATCTGAGGGTGCAAAAATATCAAAATATTGACAAAATGACCTTTAAAGTTTTCCAAATGAAGTTCTTAGCAATGCATATTACTAATCAAAAATTAAGTTTTGGTATATTTACGGTAGGAAATTTACTAAATATCTTCATGGAACATGATCTTTACTTAAAATCCTAATGATTTTTGTCATAAAAGATAATTTTGACCCATACAATGTATTTTTGACTATTGCTACAAATGTACCCGTGCTACTTAAGACTGGTTTTGTGGTCCAGGGTCACATTTGGACAACTTGATTGGTGATTTTGTCAGTATTTAGATTTTTTTGCACCTTCAGAGTCCAGATTTTCAAATAGTTGTATACCGACCAAATATTGTCCTATCCTAACAAACCATACATCAGTGGGAAGCTTATTTATTTAGCTTTCAGATGATGTATAAATCTCAATTTCAAAAAATTGACCCTTATGACTGGTTTTGTGGTCCAAAGTCACATATGGCAATGTTATGGTTATGTGCAGGTTTGCTATTATAAACTGAAGTATGCGCTCTGAATTGAATCTCCTCTCTTCTCTAGGCGAAATGGCGCCGTCACCCACATTAAGATCCAAAACACGGGAGACTATTACGATCTGTACGGTGGAGAGAAGTTTGCCACCCTGGCTGAGCTGGTCCAGTATTACATGGAACATCACGGACAGCTGAAAGAGAAAAACGGAGACGTCATTGAGCTGAAATACCCGCTCAACTGTGCCGATCCCACTTCTGAGAGGTGAGCATGAGCATAGCTTGTTATCTGTCTGTCCTTCCATGACAACATGAGCCAATAGTTGTGTTTTATAGGCCTTTTTATTGGCGTCTGAACCCGAACACCCTCCATTATTTGTTACATTGTCCTTTATTTTTTTGCAAGGTGGTTTCATGGTCACCTATCTGGTCGTGAGGCTGAGAAGCTGTTAACAGAGAAGGGCAAGAATGGAAGTTTCCTGGTGAGAGAAAGTCAGAGTCACCCGGGAGATTTTGTGCTGTCCGTACGGACCGGAGATGACAAGACGGACACCAGCGACAGCAAACCCAAAGTCACACATGTCATGATAAGATGCCAGGTAAAATTTAAACTGATGGCGTACAGGTTTTCTTTTAAAGAAAAAGGGGCTAGGATGGTTAACTAGGTCTTAAACAACCAACTAGTCACTTAGTAAACTCAAAAAATTTTACTTGTTTATTAAATGAATAGATACAACTTTGTGATTTAAATACTCTTCAAATAATTTTTCTACATTCATCTGCTTTAATGCGTCAGTGATCGACAAATAAATAAATAATAAATTTAATAAATTAATTTAAATTAATATTTTTTTTTTTTCTAAAAAAATTTATATATGTGCATACTATTTATTTATTTCTTTATTTATCTGTTTATTTATCTATCTATCTATCTATCTATCTATCTATCTATCTATCTGCAGTACATTAGATATTTAGGCTAAAATGTATTCTTGAAACCTGTTTGAATAGACATTTGTTTTTTTTTAGTTCCAAATCACAGTAATAAAAAGGCTGTTTATCTGTGTTGTGTTATAATTATGTAAAGTGGGCTATAATTTCTATTATTGTTTTATCAGCATGATCTGAAGTATGATGTTGGTGGTGGGGAGAAATTCGACTCGCTCACGGACCTGGTGGAGCATTACAAGAAAAACCCTATGGTGGAAACACTGGGGACAGTCCTGCAGCTCAAACAGGTGTGTGATTGACCATTTTAAGTATGGTCCTATGAAATCCATTTTATTTTTTTCGAAATTCCGGTTTTTCCACTTTTTTTTTTTTTTTTTTTTTTTTTAATTTAATGTTTTGTTTTGTTTTTTTTTTAATGGTTGAAGTACATTTTATTTATCAAAAAGCTGAATGAATTCAATTTATGAAACGTATACAATTTAACATTAGTTTATTATAAATTTAAGGAAAATTACATGTTTAGGGCCCTATGAAATGTTTTATTTTCTCACTTTTTTTTTTTTTAAATTGTTACCAAATTCTGTTTAAGCATGTCTAATTATTTGATTGCATAAAAAACAACTTAATTTATTAAAGTTTATTTTTCCAATATTTAAATTTTCCTGGTTATCAAATGAAGACATAAAATATTAATTTATCCTTTAATCAAATGAAAATTAAACTTTTTTACTTTATTCTTTGAACAATTTTAGTAATAATAGTAGTTGTAATATATGTCTTCAAGTTAAACCAAACTTTTATTTTGACAGGTTGTCGTGAATACCTTTAAATTTCTGTGTATATAATAGGGATGCAACAATACAGTTAGTCCACGGTTCAATACGTACCTCGGTTTTTAACCACGGTTTTCTTTTCGGTTCTAAAAGTTTTTTTTGTTTTGTTTTTTTTTTTTGGCATGTAATTAACAACAAAATACTCCTGTAAACCTCTGTACACCGGAAAAAGCGTGGATTATTATGTGTCTGCTTAATATTTCTTTTGAGAGAGGTATTATTTTTCCGATAAGTTATAATGTTCTCTTTTGTTGGACAACAACTTTAGAAAGGCTTATCATTCCATTTCATTATAAGGGAAGATGCTCTGGGTGTGTTGCTTTTTTAGATATAAACGGGGAGGCATTTCCTCATCTCAACACGTGAAATCATGGGCACACACACAGCAAATTTCGAGAGAAATAAAAAAAGGAAATTATTTAAAAAGCAAAACCAATTCAATTCAAAAACAGTATTCAAATAGAAATTAGTTATTTTAATTGATGATAATATTTTACGATACTGTTTTTACTGTATTTTTAATCAAATAAGTAAATGTTTTTTTTTTTTGTATAAATGTATACTTTTATTCAGAAGGAATGCATTAAAATTCAGCTTTGCATCACAGGAATAAATTACATTTTAATGTGTATTCAAATAGAAATTAGTTATTTTAAGTGATAATATTTCACGCTATTATGGTTTTAACTGTATTTTTAATTAAATTAAAGTACAGCCTTGTTGAGCAGAAGAAACTTGTTTTGAAAACATTAAAAAAAAAATCTTACTGACCCTAAACTTTTAAACCCTAGTGTATATGTACTTTGTGCATTTAACATCCCTAAACACTTATTTGAGATGAACTAAACAAGATTATTCCTGGCACAAGAGTTTTCTAATGCAGTGTTATGTTTCTTGCAGCCGCTGAACACTACCCGCATCAATGCAGCAGAGATCGAAAGTCGGGTACGAGAGCTCAGCAAGCTGGCAGAGACCACAGATAAGGTCAAGCAAGGATTCTGGGAGGAGTTTGAGGTGAGATCCAATCAGCATTCAGTTTAGTGCCAGACTGACCAATGATCAGTTCAGCTGATCAATCAATATGTGCAGCATAATGGGTTGCGTTCTGACAATCATTTTTAATTCTGTGTCCTCAGACGCTTCAGCAGCAGGAGTGTAAACTACTCTACAGTCGCAAGGAGGGTCAGCGGCCAGAAAACAAAAACAAGAACAGATATAAGAACATTCTACCCTGTGAGTGAACATCATCATCATGCAAAACTCTCAAAATCACATGCACCACATGAGCCATCCATGCCATTGATATTGTTATTTCTGTACTTCTTCCTCCTCCTCAGTCGACCACACACGAGTCGTGCTGACCGACGGTGACACGAACGAACCGGGCTCGGACTACATCAACGCCAACATCATCATGGTAATAAAGGTGCCTTCAAGTCCTGTCAGAATGATTAAATATTTATAAATGTAGTAACTTTTTTTTTTTTTTGTGGTTCCCAGCCTGATATTGAGACTAAAAGCAACAATGTCAAGTCGAAGAGGAGCTACATCGCCACGCAGGGCTGCCTGCAAAACACCATCAGTGACTTCTGGAGGATGGTGTTCCAGGAGAACTCTCGAGTCATCGTCATGACCACGAAGGAAGTGGAAAGAGGAAAGGTGAGGTGTTTTCCAGTGGTCGGACCAGTTACAGACATTTTCATTCTGGTTCATGGACCATTTTTTGTATTGCTAAAAGAAATATCTGAATATGCAAACTTTGACAGTATTTGAATACATTTGATATTATGGCTAGGCGAAAATTATTACACAATAGAAATTTCCTCAATAAACAATAACAAGAGTTCGATGAATGTTCGATTTAATGTTTATGAGGCAAAATCCGCTCGGATCAAAGTTCAAACGACAGCGTGACGTGAGCTTACTAGAGCAGATATGTTCACTCGCTGATGAGTCTCAGTTACTAAACAACGCCAATGTGAAGCACTTGAATTCAACGAGGAACACAAATAACTCTATTTATAGCCAGATGATACAGTGCTGACAAACAGGAGAAACACTGTGCGCAACGATACTGTCAGAAGTCTTTTAAATCTACAAATCACCATCATTTCCATAGATTTACTGTAGTAGCACTAACTGAAATGTGGGTATTCGTGTTGCATTTTAATATTTTATTAATGTAAACGTGTATTAAATGTATTGAAGGAGGAGTAATTACAGTATTTTTTGTGATTAAGCTATAGCGTTTATGCATTTATACTAAATGTATTTAAACTACTATTTTTCAAACAAATACATAGAAACCATACTACGTTTTTACTAGGGGTGTAACGATACATGTATTTGTACCGAACTGTCACAGCACGGCATATCGGTTCGGTGCATGAGGCCTTACAACGAATACAGGCAATTCACCCTCAATCCAGAAGGGGGCGCCCGCAGTAACGCAACTCTGATAACCGCCGGCAGAAGAACAACGAATACCAGGAGTTGCGCACTTGTAAAACAAAGCCCACTAGACAGTGACCATGTGCTGATTTTGAACGCGTCTCTCACTGACAAAGGAGTATAACGTTACTTTAAAGGCTTGCGCACTCAACTGTCTGCGAAATGGAGCTTTGTTCTCTTGTATCCTACCTCTCTTATTCGGCACAAATCCAAATATTCCAAAATATTTCCATATTTGCGATGCATCCAAATGCTAAACTATTATTCATTATGTAAATTATAGACTTTGTAGTTCAGTTGCGTTCTAACGGTGACACAGTGAGGCGGACATGCTGACATTTGGTTCACTGTGTTTTGTTTTGATAAAGTACCAACTGCACTGTCAAGTTAGCAATGCTGGAAGCCTTCAACTGAGACGTTTTGTGCTTGTGTTACTTCAACTTTTCTCATACCAGCAAAATCAACTTAAACAAACAAAAAAAAACAAACAAATAGAATGTCGCTTTCTGCTGTTTGAGTTTCCTTTCTGTCACAAAACTGAACTGAAACTCAGCAAATATATTCTACGTTATGTGTCGCACAGTTTTTTTCCCTTGTCTATCAGTTAACTAAATTAAATATATTTTGAGTATTTATTCCTTGTATGTATATATGTACTGCAGATTTTTATAGCCTATATATAACATTAATTTGATATAATATTTAGTATTTTCACATGTGGGTAGAAAAAATTGTAATTTGTATTACTGTCTGTTTAAAATAAATGAAACCGAGCATAGTAGATTTGTTTTTTTTCTGTTGTATCATACCGTATCGAACCGAGGTACCGAACCATGACATCTGTGTACCGTTACACCCCTAATTTTTACCATGGTATTGAGGTGCTATATTTGTGGATTTAGCAATGATGATCATGATGTAAATGTATGCTACTATGAAAGACCAATGGTTCATTTTAAAAAAAAAATAAAAATCTCAAACAGCCAGAATAATTCAATTTCACCATATAAAAATGAGGTTTCTACAGTTTTTACACATATGACTGATTTTGATAATGAACATAAATCTACATTTGCATCCTAACTCAAGCTACTATCAAATGTGTATTTCTAAGAGATGAAAAAGTTATATTGTTAATAATATTATGAGGCAACACAAAACTGTTTCTTGATTTGAAACAATATTACTCCTTAGAACATGTAGAATTAAGAAACTGTGTTTTTCTTATTATTTTTAATGTATTTTGTTAAGGAAAAATGACAGGAAAAGTGTAAAGAATTCCTAAACGTTGAATGTTTATCATGTTCTGACCATAAAGAATAGTTTAAAACCACAATTAACCATCTGATTTTTGTGACTTTCACATTGGAGCAAGAATCTGCCTTTAAACTTAAAAGAAATAACAATTTGACATTTATCGTGATAATTATCGATATTGACTGATGTGAAAAAAAGAATATGTGATCATTTTTTGTCCATATTGCCCAGCCCTATAGGAATGGTACTAAAGTTATAATTGTATAATGTGAAATACAGGGATTAAAGTTCTCCGTCGCTACAACGGATTTCCGTCAATTAGAGAAAATGAGGGGAAAAGAAACATATAGCGCGTTGTTATTGCTCTGCCGGCACACCAAAATCCTCGCCACGGCTGCAGCTTCTCAGTGACAACATAGTGACGCCGCTCGCATAATTTTGGCACAGGTATTAAAAATACTCATTGGAATGTATCATTTGCACGTGCTGTTGAGTCTCACTCAAGAGACACTCATTTGCGCGTTCTTTTATAGACCGTTTTCTATGAGCCCACAGATCGCGATAAGAAGAGTGACAGCTTTTAATAATTGTTAAGGGTGGTTGCAAATGTAATAATGATTTAATACAACAGTTCAATTAACAAGAAGTTAATATCATATGACTTAAGCTATCTGACTGTAACACTACTGCCTGATTTTACTCTATATTATCAACGAAAATAGTTCAAAATAAAGTAACAGCTCTGTTGCTGCACATCTCTAAAAGAAAACAGCGGTGTTTCATCATGAATGAAAGTGTGGTTTTGAACGGATGCAACCAATATCCATTCATAAAGACACTTCATTTCCGAATGAATCAGCCCTTCAAACCAATCAAGTGAATTATTCAGTGATTAAAATCAGTGACTTGACGCCACCTGCTGGTGGATTCAGTTTAGTTTTTAACGTTTAATTTCAGTTATTTAAATCATTTAATATTTCTATATTCAAAATTTTATATTTGAAACATTAATCTCAACATGAATTTATGAATTTATTTACACTGGTCACCTCTGAGCCTCATTAAGTCTAAAAATGCACCTACAAGCCACTTTTGTGTTCATCTGTACCACCTCTTTAGTACATATTATTTTTATTAATACTAATTTCATATGACTGGTAACTAATTTGTCTTATTCTGCTTATTGTTATATTGTTTTATTTTGAAATTTTAAAAAGCTTAAAAATATAAAATTTTGAATTTGACATGGATGATGACATACTTTTAATAAAATTTGAAAAATGCCATTACCAAGGTTTAAAGAAAATGCCTCTGTAAATCACTTTAATGAGTCAAATATCACCTCATATTAGGAAGGCTGATTTTTGATTAGAATTTTTGATTATTTATCAGATGATGCTCCTAATTTTTTTTAAATTAGGAGGACAAGCGCTCCTAATGATAAGAATACATCTAATTGCGAATTTATTTAGTTATTTATGATTCAAATAGTGATTTTTTTTTTTTATTTTTTTTATTTTTTATTTTTTATTTTTTTTGAACTAAAACAATCGAAACATTTTCATTATTTTAAACAAAATATATGCTGGCTGAAATAAAATGAAATATAAAAAAACTACTTTATTTCAGCTAGTTGCCAAGGCAACATTTCTATTTTAATTCAGTAACTTAAAAATCTAAAATAACCAAAAGTATAATAAAACTGCATAAAACTACAGACCTTTAAAAAAAAAAAAAAAAAAGACAAAGCACAACAAATTACTAAAACTTTTTTTTTTTAACTAAAATGAAAATAGGAATTATATAAATAATATATAGTTTTTTTAGAAAGTTTTTTGCTGTGCTTGTTTGTAGGGATGCAGAATTAATAAAATAATAATAATAATAGTAATTACTAAATAAAGAATATATACAAATTGTAATACAAAATGAGAAATATTGCTATTGTAATTATTCACTGTAAAATAAAAAATGAGTTTTAAAATGTCATTTTACAGAGCTAAATATCAATATGATTAGAAAATAATAATAATAGTAATTACAAAAAACAGTAAAATTAAATATTAATTATAATATAGCTGTGTTAATTTTCAAACGTTCTAATTATTTTCAAATGTTAAACCATAAAACTTTTATTTTGTTGGAAAACTGTTTGGAGACTTTAAAACTCTTTTGCTGATAACTAGGGTTGCGAATGGGTGTAAAATTTCCAAACCTTTCTGAAAGTTTCCAAAAAATCCTAAAAAATTGCAAAATATTCTGGAAAATTTCCAGAAATTTCACTCTGGAACCTGCAGCGCATATTTTTATTTGAATAAATCACAGTCTTTGTGATTTGAAAATCGCTCTAAGCTATATCCAGTATTGGAATAATTGTTTATCACTGTCTGAAATATTCTGAGACACATTGTGTTTTCCTCCACAGAGTAAGTGTGTAAAGTATTGGCCTGACGTGGCCGCGCTGAAAGAGTACGGAGCCATGCGTGTGCGGAACGTGAAGGAAACTTTGGCGCATGATTACATCCTGCGAGAGCTGAAGCTGTCAAAAGTTGGACAGGTAAGGTGAAACCAAAATGGTCTCAAAACACACCCCAAAACATAAGACTGTTCATCTAACACCAGTGATCTGTGTGATATTGTAGGGTAATACTGAGCGTACAGTGTGGCAGTACCATTTCCGTGCCTGGCCTGACCACGGTGTGCCCGGAGACCCTGGTGGCGTGCTGGACTTCCTGGAGGAGGTCAAAATGAAGCAGGAGAGCATAACCGGGGCTGGACCCATCGTGGTGCACTGCAGGTTATGAGAACACAATCAAAAACCAAACTTTCTGTGGGTTTTAAAATGGATTAATTCACTCTTGGACAAATTAAGGCCTTAAAAAGGTTTTGAACAAATACATAAAGTCTTGAATTCATGGTATTAAATATGGTCCGGAATTGCAGAATCCAGTAATGGACTAGTATTTGTAAATATTAAGCTGCAAAAAGTCTTTAAATGTTAATCTTACATGTTCTGCATGTTTCTGTGTTAATAATTGGTGCAGACGTGCAATTTACACCCAGTCAAAATGAATGTTTGGTTAAACTCGAGGACATTGTCACAGAAATACGTTACTATTTTTCAGCTGATTGTACGTAATAAATAAACGAATGTACTAATAAAATTATTAAATTTTTTTTTTTAAGGAATAATCATACAATATTTAAAAAAATATGATTTGTTTAATTTTTATTAATGAAAAGATAACTTAAATTAATGTTTTTTTTTTTTTTATTTGATAATCAGAAAAAAAAAACATTTCATAAGGGTTTTGTAAGAATAAAATAAACTTGTTTTTATGCATTCAAATAATTAGACGTAAAACATTTCATTGGAACCTAAACATCATTTTTGTTTCATTCTTAGGAAACTGGTTAAATTGTTTAAGTTTAATGATTTTAATTAATTAGACATGCTTTTTGATTAATACAGTTTAATTTAACCATTAAAAAAGATTCCAGAAAAATTTAAATGTGAAAAAAAACAAAATTTGGAAAAAAAATTAAACGGAATTTGGGAAAAATAAAAACGGATTTCAAAGGGCCCTAATTAATTGTTGAAAGCACTGCAAAAAATGATTCTTTCCACAGTATTTTTGTCTTGTTTTCCTATACAAACATCTAAACATCCTTTAAAAACTATCCATTTACTTTAAATGCAAAATGAAGTCACGAAGTCAAGTTTTCTGAGAAGTTGAACAAAATTAAGTGAGTTAATGCTAAAAACAAGAACAAATATCTGTCATTGGGGAATGGAAAAAAACTTGTTTTCCCTGGTAGAAGAGAGATTGTATCTCAACGGGACCTTCCTGGTTAAATAAGTTTTCCTTTTGAATTAATTTAATTTTTCTGAGCCCATTGGCAGATATTTGTTAGTGTTAATGCATTTTGAACATTTTTTCATTTCTCAAGACTTAAAAGTAGTATTTTCAAACTTGTTTCTAATACAACTCATTGTGCTTCCTAGACATTTGCATTCAGAGAACATATTGACTGCTCTCTCTTCAATTTATTTCTTACATTTTCTTTACTTGGTCTTAAAGTCTTGAATTTACATTCATAAAACCTGCAGAGACCTTAAGAACAGACTTACATGAGTTGATTTTAATGATCTGTTAAAAGCAAAATATTTGTGGTTTTTAGTTCTTTTAGTTACACATTTAGTTCAACTTTTAGTGTGACAGATTAATCCAAATATTTTGGTTTGTTATAAACTTGCGTTTCTCTTTTTCCTGCAGTGCTGGGATTGGACGAACAGGAACGTTTATCGTGATTGATATTTTAATAGACATCATCAGAGAAAAGGGTAAAGTCCTTACATCTAGATTAATCTTATGTTGATCCCCTTTGTTAATCACTAGGCACTACAGCCTAAACTAGGCCACAGTAGCAAGTTTACTTGAAGCTAGATCTGACCAGCAGTCTGCGTTGTGCAGGAGTGGACTGTGATATCGACGTGCCCAAGACTATCCAGATGGTGCGATCTCAGCGTTCAGGAATGGTACAAACAGAGGCCCAGTATCGCTTCATCTACATGGCCGTGCAGCATTATATTGAGACTCTACAGCGCCGCATAGAGGAGGAGCAGGTGAGTACAACACTTATTCACAGAAGAGAGACATCTCACTCTACTGATAGCGTAGATTTGCAGCGTTGCTGACATGAAGTTATTTTGCTGTGTTTGTATGTAGGGCTGCATAATTTTGGCTTATTTTATGTCAGTAAGACTGGGAATTAATGATTATAATTCTAATATATGTAATAATATAATTAAAGTATAATAATAATTATTATTTTCATGCTTACTACTGTTACCACATAAAAATATTTACAAAATAAAAAACAAAATGAGAGATCACTATTGTAATATTACTATTTTACAATACTATTCCACTGTAAATAAACCAAAAAATAATAATGCAAATATAATGTACATATAATGTAATATAATTAGTGCTGTCAAACGATTAATCGCATCCAAAATAAGTTTTTGTTTACATAATGTGTGTATACTGTGTATTTATGTGTGTATATATAAATACACACATACAGTAAATATTTTGAAAATATTATATGTATTTACATGTATATATTTATATTCATATAATTGATATTATATATAAATATTTTAATATATAAACATAACATATTTTTCTTAAATATATACATGCATGTCGGTGTGTGTGTATATACTAACTAAATAAATAAATATACACAGTACACACAGATAAATTATGTAAACAAAAACTTTTATTTTGGATGCGATTAATTGTTTGACAGCACTAAAAATAATTTTTAAATAAATATTTAGATTTTCTTCATTTCTTCATTTTCAAACAAACTATAGAGCTTTTATTTTGGCAGAGAAAATGTGCAAAAAAATTACAATATATAATATGAAATGAACGATTACTACTGTGAAAAGACAAAAAATGAAAAAATTGTAAATATAATAATGTAAAATAATACAGTTATTTTACAGAACAACCGTAAAATTACAGTATATAGTAATTAGTAATATTTAGGATGACCTAAGTTATTCATTTTCAAACATTAAACCAAAGACTTTTTTTTTTGCCTGAAAAAAATGCAGGAAGACTTTGAAGCTTCACAGATTTATAAATAGAGCAGCAAAATGTTGTAAATTTGCAGTGTTGCCAACATGAATTGTTCTCCTGGACTGTTGGTTTTGACTTATTATTATTATTATTATTATTATTATTATTATTATTAAGCATTTTAGCATTTTTTTAAAGAGCTCCATGTTTAATGTGGTTATTTATAGGGCTGCACAATTTAGCTTTATATGTGAATTTGATTATATAGCAATATGACTCTAAACTGCAGGGAAACTCTAAAGCTTCTGTTTTGTTTTATAAAAAGAGGAGCAAAATGGTTTAGATTTGCAGTGGCAGCATGAATTAATCTCATGGACTGTTTGTTTTGACTCCCTTTCAGAAAAGTAAAATTAAAGGACGCGAGTACACCAACATCAAATACTCTCTATCTGACCTGACCGGAGGAGATCAGAGCCCTCTGCCACCGTGCACACCAACACCAACCTGTGCCGAGTGAGAACACGCATGCATTTACATGCCAAACCCCACCACATACACAATTTCAATCATTTATTATGTAGATAAGTGTGTTTGTCATTTTAGAGCGAAGGTGTTTTATAAATAAGTGTATGAAGGAGATTTAGGACGGATTGTGAAAAGTGAGCATTGTGTAACGGAATGGAAACGGATTAAGTCAAAAGTTTTGGATTAAGTTTTCTGACATGTTTTTAAATACAGAGGTTATGCATCTATCTAATTAAATATGCACTCATTTGCATACATTTCCAGAACACAAATCTGAACACTGAATAAAGCCAGGTGCAAAATATTTCAATTTGGTAACATACTAAAGGTTTTTTATAGATTTTGAATGTCTTTTTATTAGCCCATAAATTAAAAAATACTGTCAACAGACAGGAAAAAATGCATTTTCACCATGTTATATGAACTGTTAAAATCTTCAGAATATAGATAGGAATAAAACTGTAAAGTTTGTTGTATGTAACTGGATTGTAATTGAAATCTATAGATGCACATGGATGAAGGTTAATAAAATATAAACACTTTTTGGAAATGAACAGATAAATTGTTTACAGTAAAACCAGTAACATGCATTAAGGAAAATGATTTCATGATTTGATTTCTTGCTAGCTTTAAGTTGGAAACTTGACCCATGATGTCTAGTTAAGATGTAAATCCATGCGTTTTCAGCATGAGGGACGACAGCTCTCGAGTCTATGAGAATGTGGGTCTAATGCAACAGCAGAAGAGTCACAGATGAGATTCAGATTCCAGCACTGTCCAAATCACAGGTACGATGACTCACTCTTTATCACAACGCATCACAGTATATTCAGTCGCAGATTCAACAGTTTCTTTATTGTTTCAGCATATGTGATCGTGGACCACAAAACCAGTCATAAGAGGCAGCTTTTTGAAATTGAGATTTATACATATGAAAGCTGAATAAGCTTTTATTGATGTATGGTTTGTTAGGATAGGGCAATATTTGGCTGAGATACAACTATTTGAAAATCTGGAATCTGAGGGTGCAAAAAAATCAAAATATTGAGAAAAGAGCCTTTAAAGTTGTCCAAATGAAGTTCTTAGCAATGCATATTACTAATCGAAAATTATGTTTTGATATATTTGCGGTAGTAAATTTACAAAATATCTTAATGGAACATGATCTTTACTTAATATCCAAAGATTTTTGACACAAAAGAATCATTTTGACCCATATAATGTATTGTTGGCTATTGCTGCAAATATACCCGTGCTACTTATGACTGGTTTTGTGGTCCAGGGTCACATATTTGCATTTGTTTTTGATGGTTTAGAAGCCTGGTCAGAAAAAAAGAGCTTAAGAAGTAGTTCACTTCCAGAATAAAAAAATCCTGATATTTTACTCACCCCATGTCATCCAAGATGGTAATGTCTTTCTTTCTACAGTTGAAAATAAATTGTTTTTTGTGGCAAACATTTCAGGCATTTTCTCCATATAGTGGACTTGAATGGTGCCTGTGAGTTTGAACTTCCAAAATATAGTTTAAATGCAGCATCAAAGGGCTCTAAACAATCCCAGCTGAGGAAGAAGAGTCTTATCTAGCAAAATGATTGGTTAATTTCTAAAAAATGTACAATTTGTATAGTTTTTAACCTCAAACGTTTGTCTTGTCTAGCTTTGCGTGTACTCTGGTTCAATACAGTTAGGGTATGCTGAAAAACTCCCATCTCATTTTCTCCTCCTACTTCAAAATCGTCCTACATTGCCGCCGAAGTACCGACCCAGTGTTTACAAAGTGAGCGCGCAAGGAGGGTCAAACACCCTTTACAAAAAAGGGTAAAACTGCAATATAGGACAATTTTGAAGTTGGAGGAGAAAATAAGATGGGAGTTTTGAGTTCACGCAGAGAGCATTTAAGGTTAAAAAGTATTAAAAGTGCATTTAAACTGCATTTTGAAAGTTCAAGTTTGAGGGCACCATAGAAGTCCACTGTATGGAGAACATTCCTGAAATTTTTTCCTTAAAAAAAAAAATATTTCTTTACGACTGAAGAAAGAAAGACATGAACATCTTGGATGAAAAGGGGCTGAGTAAATGATCAGGAAATTTTTATTCATGTTTTTGACTCGGAAAAGAACTTTCCCCAGAAAATTGTGATAATTTGTGTACTTTTTTCCCACACCTTGTTAACCTGTGTTTTTTTTTTTCAGTCAGAAATGACCAGCCGACAAAATCGCTTACAAATTTCTTGTTATGCTATATTATTATCAAGTATTTGATTCAGTCCTTTTTATTTTATTTATTTTTGTTTTAGTTAGCACAGGTTTTTTTATTTCTTTTCGTAACTAATTCATCGTAAGCCTCATTGATCTGAGCTCATGCAGCTCACAAGTGAACAATTAAAACTGAGGTGCATGAGCTCAGATCAATGAGGCCTGAAATCAATTTGTTTTAAAAAGAAATACAAAACCAGTGCTGATTGGAAGAAAACAAGCTGACAAGAAGATTGAACCCAAGATTGGGTGATTAATATAGCATGATGAGAGATTTTACAAGCTATTCTTAAACGGTCATTCATTTTTGACTGGAAACAGGGTTTTAGTCACAGCTCATGCATTAAAATGAGCCTCTGAGAAGTTTATGAATCATTTCTGCTTGGGTTGCCTTTTTTAACATCTTGTGCTGAAAGTTTGCAGTCTTTGAATTGGGGGTATGCGATATTGACAAAAAATATTATCTCGTTATTTTTTGGACATTATTTTGCAGTGTTCACAGCAGTGATAGAAATGAATCTTTTCCAATACGTTTTACATTTTATGGGCATTATTACCCTTACACAGCCGTTTTTTTTTTCTAAAATTGTGCATCATCTTTTAAGTAAGATTCTGACTTTTAATCAGTCAGTTAGACTAATTAGACATTTTTGGGGTGTTACCAAGCAAATGAAATCGGTATAAAAAAAATTCATCTTTGCAATGCAGAGGAAACATAGAAGCTGCATCTGAAGTGGCATTTAGATGTATTTACACAATGTTTAATGCAGGGACTAGAATTCATTTAACCTCGAGTTACAAATTCATAAATAATTTTTTGATATTTCAATTTAAACCATAAAATGTTGAATACTGATATTTGAAATTATTTAAAAAATGAAAAATTAATTTAAATGTGAAATTAAAATTGCCAGTAGGTGGCACCAAGTCACTGTTAATAAGTAAGTCTTTGCAGTTGAACCAAATCATTTAAATGGTTTATTAATTCGGGAACGAAACACCATCGTTTTGCTCAGAGACGCAAAACAGTGCTGTCACTGAGTTTAGAATTATTTTTGTTGGCGAAATAACAGGAAAAACAGGCAATATAATGTCTCTTAATAGTAAGTCTCCTTGTTTATTGAACTGTTGTATGAAATCAATATCACATTTGTAATCATGCAGATTTTTGGAGGTGAAAAGCCGGCACTCTTCATGTGATATTGATATTGAACTATATGAAATTATATAAATGTATACATTTTCTGCTCCTGTATCTTGAATTTTGTGATCATGCATTTTAATAGACTGAATCATACAGTGAAAGAATGCACTGTACTAGAACTAAACTTTATCTCGTAATATATGCATGCTAGGGACGCTCATTTTAACTGCTAACTGACAGAAAGTATTTTGACCAATTAGTACAGTCAGTTAAATGGTTTAAAAGGTAAGATATTTATCAAAATATTTTCAAACGTTTGCTGGATGGTTAAAATAAAATAAAATTTTTGAGAGAGGCCTATAACGCTAAGCACTTGATAATTACAGACAGGTGTGTTTGATCAGGGTTTGAACTAAACTCTGCAGGAAGGTAGATCTCCAAGAACAGGGTTGGGCAACACTGTCGTAAACGGTTTGCTTGTATTTCATTCATACATTCACAATAAAAAAAATCTTTGAGCTTTTGTAAAATAAAGAAAAATAGGATGCCGCTTTCAGCCGTCTTCCTTTCGCACAGCACAAAAATGAACCAAAACTCTGCATACTAGCTACTTGTTGCACAGTTTTTTCTTTCGTTTTGTTGATTAAGTAAAATATTTATCGTATAGGCCTATTCATTCATTATATACGTAGCCTAGCTTTATTACGTTTCTCTTTGTTCGCAGAAGCGCTGCAGGTGTGTGATGTGTCCATGTGAATCCTCATGTTCTGTTGTTTGCTGCTTTTCTAAAATAAATTATTAATTCTAATTTATTAATAATTCTTCTTCTTCTTCTTCTTCTTCTTCTTCTTCTTCTTCTTCTTCTTCTTCTTCTTCTTCTTCTTATTCTTATTATTATTATTAACTATAATTGTTATTAATGGTTCATAATCAGTTAAGGAGCATCGGCTGTCAGTTAGGAAAAATAATGAAATCCCTAATGCGTGCACTCTGTAGGTGTGTTTTTTTTTTTTTTTTTTTTTTTTGGGGGGGGGGGGGGTATAATTGATAATGTCAAATTGCACATTGTTAAAACAGCAATTGCGATATAGTTGCATACGATATATATTGCACACCCCTACTTTGAAAATGCAGTTAGTGTTTGTTGTGTCTCAGTACATTCCAGTAATAACCATGTACGATCTTTCTTTTTTTTTTTATTCCGACAGGAACTGTTTTTGTTGTTGCCAGACGCTCTTGAACACCTAAGAAGTGATCACGACTAAACGGAGAGACGAAAAAAAGACAAAAAAATACAGGAAAAAATAAAAAAAAGAAGAAAAAAAAAATCCAGAGACCGGTCCACACAAGCTCAGAGACATGCGGATGGAGTGAATTTCATTTCTCCTTCCAGCTACGTAGCCTTTTAACCCCACACTAAGAAACCACTGTGACGATCATGAAGCCTTACACAGAATAAACCCAAAACAGCCCCCTGCAAAATCATGTCTTTTTGGGTGTGGAGTTTTCTGAAATCGATTCAGGCTACTTTTAGCGCGTGTGGGAAACGCTTACGCTCTTTCGTTCATCTTAAACCGTCGTTGTTTCTTTCTCCATCTCTTTTAAGAAAATGGACAGTATCATCACATACGCCTTGACTAAAAAATAATTGTGGAAGGAATGAGGTGCATCCCTTCCTCTTTAGCAAACGGTAGGGATGCACCTCATCTTCCGTCACGTTCAGTAAAAAGGCCCGACGTGCCATTTTAGTGCTAGTGTCAAAGTCAGATCAGAGGAATCATTCTTCTAGTCCACTTTCACATCCTCTGCCTTCAGTTTAAGCCCAGCGTCCTTAAGACTTTGCTCCAAACAGCAAGAGATCTTCAGCACACCCTCGGTTTGCCTTTTCGTCCCCCTCAAAAGCGACGTCCTGACTTTTCCGTGGGACAAAACGTCCGTGTCACTGGCTTGTTTGTGTTACTGAATTATAGTTCTGCTGCGTCAGGCCACCCAGCAGCTGCTTTGGCTTGACTGCGAAGTCTGTTTCTTATTATTTTATAATGATTTTGCTGTCTTTTTTTTAAAAAAAGAAACTTTTTATTTACGTCAAAGCACCGTATGAACTTAATTTCCAAATCAAGAGTGACTGCACATTCGTAACCCTGGTGATTTTTCTCGCTTGTAAAGAGCTGTGGATAAAATAAGGGGTTTAAAAGTGTTATTCGGGCCCTCTATGATGGACAAACTTGACTTTTGGATTATTTTTGCCAGGCCACATGGCTAATTTTTTGACTTTTCTAGTTTTTGCTCGCTTCACTAAACCAAACTCTTGTTGTGTTCAGCATCAGCAGTATTTCGTAATTCGTTTAACATTTTCGCAAGTGCTTTTTCTTCATAACCGTTGTCTTTGTTCACGGCCTTAGGTGTCTTAAGATCACAGTTTCGTTTGTATTATCTGGCCTTGACTTTCTTGCTTTCTTGAACGTTGATTCCTTGAGACAAATATCTGGCATACTGTAGTGTTTTTATCGTCCTGAAGTGTGTGAGCGTGTTTGTAGCAAGTCCGGTCTTCTGTTCCTGCCATGCTTTTTGTTTCTTGTAAACATTACACACATCTGTGTGTGTCGGTGACCAATTATTTTCCTTTTGAAACCAACAAAAAAAGTCCCAGTCCTCTTCGCTACACGGAAAGCATTATGGTCCAAACAACTAATGTGAATTTTTGTCATCGTGAAGAGAACGAAACGGTTGTGGAACTCGATGCAAACTATATTTTTTAAACTTGTATATTGTACATGAATATCTTGTAGAGGAGAATGTACTTACTAAACATATGTAATTGCCATTAAGATATACTGTATGTTTAACCCAGCAGCATTTCTTCTCGTGCCAGACGGTGAGCCTTACGGAAGCTAATAGGGTTGATCGTGTTGTTCGGCTAGCAATGCAATTAACCAACATGAACTCCTTGATAACAATAAACAAGAAGCTCACATCTTCATGCTTGAGTCCTCTTTATTTATTTGTGCAATTGATTTTGATGAATGTAAATTTGCTGAAACTTTTCTCCCCCTCAGGCTTCGTCCAAGATGTAGATGAGTTTGTTTCTTCATCAGGTTTGGAGAAATGTAGCAGTACGTCGGTTTCTCACCAATGGATCCTCTGCAGTGAATGGGTGCCGTCAGAATTCAAAAAGCTGATAAAGACATCACAATAATCCACAAGTAATCCACATTGTTGTTTCAAAACAGGTAATGCTCTGCAAAACAATATGTGACCCTGGACCACAAAACCAGTCACAAGGGTCAGTTTTTTGAAACTGAGATTTCTGCATCATCTGAAAGCTGAATAAATAAGCTTTAAGATATGACAATATTTGGCCGAGATACAACTACTTGAAAATCTGGAATCTGAAGGTGCAAAAAAAATCTAAATATTGAGAAAATCACCTTTAAAGTTGTCCAAATGAAGCTCTTAGCGATGCATATTACTAATCAAAAATTAAGTTTTGATGTATTTATTTGTAGTAAATTTACAAAATATCTTCATGGAACATGATCTTTACTTAATATCCTAATGATTTTAAAAGAGAAATAAATCATTTTGACCCATGCAATGTGTTCTTGGCCATTTCCTACAAATATACCGTGCTACTTATGATTGGTTTTGTGCTGCAGGGTCACATATTAGGTTTGTGATGAATAAGTTACATGGCCACTTTGACAAATCTCACATTAAATGTGGTAAGATGGTAAAAAGCACTGGGCTGAAGATAGCCGATGTAGTTGTGCTGGACTCTGGTTTTATGTTGTGCAGCTGCTGAGTGTGGCGGTAGAGATGTTGTTCAGCTGTTTCTCTACAGGGCCATGAACAAAACTCTCACGACCGCAGAGTTGGGTTTTCCCGGGAAGCCACAAGGACTTAAGGTGAACCTGCTTGTGATAAGCAAAGTAAGAACTAAATGTGAAAAATCACACAAGATGTTTCAAATGTTTCTCATATACAGTCAAGACTTTCAAGATGTTTCTCCTAAGAAAAAGACCTTAACCTCAGTTTTAAAGAGATTTTAACATTTGAAACTGCTCAGATTTGCAAATAAATTCAGCAAATAAAGGTACAGTAAAAAGTATGCAATCTTAGAATAATGTTATTTTAGTATCACTGTTATACTGTTATAGTTTGTTAACATTTTGAGTAAGATTTATTTAATTTTATTTATTTATATTTATTTGGATTTTTTGGTACTTTTTTTATTAGTTTTTGCCATCTTTATTAGTTTTTTTATGTAAAGTTTTAGTAATTTTGTTGTTTTGTCACTTTTTTTTTTTTTTTTTTTTGAGTAATTTGTTTTTATCATTTTGTTTTTACTTTCTTGAAGTTTTAGTAATTTTGTTGTGGTTTTGTCATTTTTTTATTTAAAGTTTAAGTAATTTTGTTTTTTTGTTATTTTAATTATATATATTTTTGTTTTTTTTATTGCTTTCTCAATTTTAGTCATTATGTTTGCCATCTTTATTAGTTTTTAAAGTTTTAGTAATTTTGTTAGTTTAACATTAGTTTCTTGAAGTTTATTCATTTTGTTAATTTTAATTTATATATATATAAATTATATTTAGTATGAAGTTTTAGTAACTTTGTGTTTTTGACATTTTTATCATAATTTCTTTTAGTTTCTTTAAGTTGTAGTTATTTTGTTGTGGTTTTGACTATTAATAATAATAATAATGATAATAATAATAATAATAATAATAAATATTGTTATTATGTTTTTTAATGTGAATATAGCTTTTTATTTAATAGTTTTATTTTATTTCCTTTTAGTTATTTTAGTACTTTAAACTAAATAAAAATGAGAAATGGTGCTTTTGCAACTAGCTTAAATAAGTATATATATTTTTTTTTCCAAGTTAATGTTTATTTTAAATTGTATGCTTTTATTTTTACTTTACTATTAAATTTAAGTTTAAATGTATGTCCCAGAATGTTCTCAAAATGATCTGAGCTGCTGTTCTCCACATTCATTTTATAGCTGTAAATCTTTTACTCTGTCATCTATTGACTCATTTGTGTCTATTTTTATTTGGAGTGAAATGAAACGTTACTAAGTACTGCATTAAATCTCATGAGCTTTGAGAGCAAAATCTGGGTTATAATTAAAACAACTTATGTTAAATGTTAATAATTAATGTGCACATGCTGGTGCATTTCATTACATGCAAGTATAGTTTAAATTACAAGATACAGATTTAGATACAGCTGCTTTTATCTGTTTTTAGCAGAAAAGAATCACCTTTGATGTTTTTAGGCATTTTTAGATATTATTGTGCACTTGTGAATAATCATCCGCTAGTTATCTTTGAGGTTTAATTATGGCAGAACCTTTGGATGTGAACACACGAGATAATATCCGTCCAGAGCAGACGAGGACACGGACCCCGAGGAGCCGCGAGACGTTATTGACTGCCGTCTTGATAAAACAGGAAAAGGTTAAGCTGCCGTCTGTCTAGAGATGTAGTCCTGTGTTTGACAATGAAGAGCGACTCTGCTAAAAGAGCATGTGGAGTTTCAGGACCCAAAGAAGAACACAGAGAGTCGCTGGTACACAATTTATGTTGCTTCTGTCTAGTTTTTGTTAGTCTTTCTAGTGTTTAATACACTGCACTGGCTTTATAAGTAATCATTTAAAAAAAAGAAAATAGTGAAATAATGGAAAAATGGAGATATATATTCTGTCTTATTTAGAATAAATAAGAAGAGTTAAGAATGGCAGTAGTAAAGTCTGACAGCAGGCAGTTCATTCTGTCACTGTGATTTTTCTGTCTCCTGTTCAATCCCTTTGTCTTGATTCTCCTCGGGTTCAGTGACGTGAACTCTCTCATATGTCTCTCGAGATGTTTTTGGTTCCTGTGAAGCATTTTCTTATTCTGCTCACTCTTGTCTTCCACTTTCATTTCATTTGACCCCTATTCAGCAGGATCTCTGACCTGAGATCAGCACCTGAATTAAAGTATTACAGAGCGACTGTCATGTCGAGAGGAAACCAAATCATGATGGGCATGTTTTTAGACAGCAGCAGGCAAGTGACAAGATGAAAATGGAAAATATAAAAATAAAAAAAACTGACTCAAAATATGAATAAAATTATACGGATTATTCTAAAATAGCACCTGAATTAGTTAATTTATTTTCCTTTTTTAATTTTAGTGTTACTTTTTTTTTATAGTTTAGAATTGTTTTAGTTTTAGTAATTATTTTAAAGTTGCTTTTATTTTTTTGTAAGTATTAATATTATATCCTTTTTTATTTTTATTTTTTATTTTTATTTTGTTTTAGTAATTTTGAAGTGTGTTTTTGTTATTTTTTATAGTATTATAATATGTGCTTTTCAAGGCATTTTAGTTTTTTAAAAATTATTCAGATTAATTTTTATTTCTGTTATAGTTTTAATAATTTTAGTACAACTTTAGTACAGGTTTTTAATCTAATATTTGCATTTTATGTTATTTTAGGTTTACTTGAAATAATGAAAAAGGTTTGCATTAGTTTTAGATGTGGTTAACAATAACTTATTGATGTCATTATTTTGCAAGGGCGCAGGTTTGATTATGGCATAAATAAATAATTATAATAAAACTGTGGTTAATTTTCTTAAGGGATTTGTATTTGTAGGCCTATATGTTCTTTGTTTTTTTAAATTTCTTTTTCTTTGTATTTTTTTTATAACTGTACTGCCTTTATGGGTTGATGTTTTGTAACGTTTCATAAGAAAAAAAAAATTCATAAAGATTCGCCATCCACGCTCTAAAGTTCCGATATGAATTAAAAGATTCGAAAACCATCACTTCAGATGGAGCCGTTGGAACGCGGTTCGCGAATCATTCAATTCGCGAAATGATTCGCGAGCCTGCTCCGTAGTTCCGATTTAAATCAAATGATTCGCGATACCCGCTCCGAATCCCGATCTGAGTCAAATGATTAGCGATTTGCTAATTCCTGATCTGAATCAAATGATCTGAACCCGCTCCGAGGTCGCGATCTGAATTAAATGATTCGCGTGCCCCCTCCGACCCCGATCTGAATGATTCGCGAGCCCGCACCTAAGTTCCGATCTAAATAAAATGATTCGCAAACCCGCTCCGAAGTTCCGACCTAAATTAAATGATTCGCAATCCGATCTGAATCAAGTGATTCGCGATTTGCAAAATCCCGACCTCAATAAAATGATTCGCGATACGCAAAGTCCCGATCTGAATCAAATGATTCGCGAACCCGCCGAATTCCCGATCTGGATCAAATGATTCTCTAGCCCGCTCCGATCCCGATCTGAATGATTCGCAAACCCTCACCAAAGTTCCGATCTGGATCAAATGATTCACGATCCGCGCTACGAAGTTCCGATCTGAACAATGATTCGCGAGCCATATATTTTCATATCGGGACTTCGGAGCGCGGATTGCGAATAATTCAATTTGCGAAATGATTCGCGAACCCGCTCCGATCGGTTCCAATCTGAATCGAATGATACGGTATACACGAAGTTCACCCATCACTATACGTGCTTTTTTAAATCTTTACAAGCGATTTCGAAATTCGAAAAAGAAATGCTCTTTTTATTTGCTAGTAAATCGCTTGAACTGAATGATTTAAGTCACGAGTTTGAATCAATCGGTTCAGCGGTTCCAGCGTAAATGACTCACTCAATCGATTCAGTTTGTCTGTTGCTCCGCTTTTCGCGTCTTCAGCCACGTTTACACGACGCGGTCAGTATTACTACTGGCTTAGCTCGCTAGTTTCATGATATTAAGCGAAAAAGTATGATGTTTACAGATAAACTATCCATATTTTCATTCCATTCCAAAGAAAGCGTCAAACACAAATCTACGAACATATTCAAGGTGACCGGTTTACTGCTAACTAGTGACAACATTCTATTTAAATGACGAGCTGCACCTCAAAATGCATTAGATAGAAACATTGTGCATTATTATCGAGTTTGTAGCTTAATTCACTATATGTTTAATTGTTTGAGCACTGCCATTCAGTTCAATAGGAAATCAGTTGTCATCTCATACTATTGAATTGAATGAATATATCAGCATATTCTGTAATAAATGTTTGACAATTTACTGTTGTATCTGATTGTATTCGTCTATACAGAGTGATGGTCAATGTAAAAAGAGCAAATGGAAGAAGCAGATGAACACAAAACAGCAGAACAACATAATGAGGGTACACTTTATTATTCATCTAAACTGTGCACGAAATGTTTTAAACACTCTTACTCCGTTCATGTATTAAATGTGCGTCCTTGGTTTTCTAGCGTATTTACTTTAGGTAATATCTATGGTGTGACCTATTTCAGATGTGACCGAAATTACAACAATGGTTATACACATATATTTAATAATTTGATCGAAATTATTGCTAGTCACTGGATATTGGTAGAGACGTTTCCTACTGAATTGTTATTTTATTGTGTCCTTTCTGACATTATTTCTCTATAAATTTTAGGGTAATTTGCTTCTAAAACAATCACAAGGGGGCAGTAGAATCACATGAGGTCACACAGTCACTGACGACTGTAATTTTGCTCAGTATTTCTAATTATAACAAATTACAGCATAATTGACCATTTCACTCGCACAGTGGCGAATGTGACCTTTTAAAACTAATGAGCCGCGTTAAAGAGGGTGATTAGTAAAGAAAAGAATTCACCTGAGAAAACCAAACTCGACAAAATGTATATAACATAGATTGCTTCTATATGTTTGTGTACAAATAACAGTTATGATGCAAAATGAGTTATAATTTGCAGACCTAAAGGAAGAAATGCTGGCAGAGGGAGTGGATTAAAAAAAACAGACTCATCATCATCATGATGATCATCATCATCATCTTCATCAGGTATGTGCGGTGTAAATGAATTGTGCTGTTTCTTTCTCATTGGATGGCAGCGTGGCTCGGTCAGACAGGAGGGGGTGGGGGTTTGGCTTTTCTTCTCCCTAAAGACAGTATTAAAGCATCATTCCTGCATCACTGTGGAGGAGAAAGAGAGAGAGAGACGCACACATCTTCATCTGTGTTGCTGCTGCTGCTGAGCGCAGGAGGAGAGCGGTGAGTGACTTCACATCACTGACAAGCTTGCATCAACTCTTATAATGCAACACTGATATTATTCAGACAGAGCTGATATACAATGATTAGGCCTTGCATTTCATCACATTTCAACCATTTAGGTGAATGCACTGGGTCAGGAGGAGATTTATGATTGTTATGCATGTCTGTAACATCTTGCACTGGTCTATTATTAGACACATGCATTGCAAAAAGCAACACAGATGGCATGGACATTCATGCATGTTGTGCAATTAATGTGGCGTGATCGGAATTGATCTTGAGTTTGTGCCACTCTTCTTTGGTGGAGTTTGGAATTGGGTTTTAGTTGCATTCAGATCTGCTTAGCTTTGAATGAGACAGCTCATCAAATAGTTGTGAAGAGCTCTGAGGGCTTTCGAACAACATCCTCAAAAGGCTGCTGATGAGTGTGCGTTATGTAATGGGAAGTTGAATCTTTTCTCTCTGGGCCGTGCTTTTGTGCGCGAGACGGGGAACTGACGGCGATAAATGCTGCTTGACAGACACATCTACAACTTTTGTGAGCTTAAAAATAACTTTTGCTTTTGCATATCAAAACTTAAGAGTCCTTGATCATAGAAAAGCAAAAGTCAGTCTTAGGAAATGTGTGTTTTAGTGGCTCAGGGCGCCAGTGAAGAATAGGTCACGATCGCATCCCATACAGGTTCCTTGTAGACAGTCTAAACTCCAGCATTCTTTCAGCTCAGATCTTTCTCTAATTCCTCAACGCTCGACTGGCTGTGTGTGCGATTAGCGGCTTTCTTAGCTCTCAGCTATCGGATCTGAAAATACAAAGCTTATAGAGCATGACTGTTGACACTTTATAAGACTTAATGGAAGCTTCCACTTCCTCAGCACAGGATGCTGAAAATGAAATGTACTCTACAGTTAAAGTGATCACTACTCTTAGGTATTAACCCTGTAAAACCTTGCGTATGAAATAATCATGTCGTATCATATTTGATGCATCAAGCTTGTATGGCTCAATATGGATAAAAAAAAAACACCTCAGAGGCCCAAACTGAGCAAAAATATGCAATTTGTTGCATACATGAAGCATGAGCTGAAGGTCGGCATTTGCACAATTAAACTAAAAACAAGACAAGTTTTGATCATTTAGAGTCCTTAGAAATTTGCATATCAAATATAATACAGTAGCTTTATAAGGTTAATAATAATGCCCATGTTTGGTGGATTTTTGCAATAATGATGCATCATTTTTTGAATCTAGCTCTTGTTTTCTTTCAGCTGTTGTTCTCTTTCAGTGTTGTGATGAAGGCTTTGGTAAATCCTCTCTGGGCGCTGCTTTCACCATATAAGAGATGTGGTGGGCTATAGCATTAATGAAATACTGGAGAAGCAGCTGTGTACTTTTCTTCCACAGACAGATGGCCAGAACATCACACACCTGGGTATAAAGCTCCTGTGCATTGATTGTAAGCATCAAAACATGTTGGCATGAAATGGCATGTGCAGAGTTTTCCTTTTGTAATGTGACAAACAGGATATTCAGCCAGAAATAGACTGGGCAAGAGTTGGTTTTACCAATCAGGAATTGATTAGACTGTGAAAAGTGGTTTCTGGTGACGTCAGCACAGCCGAAGCAGAGCAATTTGTTTCATTTTGAGGAAAGCTTGGAGATGTGAAAACATTTCTTTCTCTACAATAATGTGCATTAATAAATCATTTACAATAAGACCAAAAATGCATTATTTTATCCATCAGGAATTGTTTGCATGGTGAAAATATTGCATTGCAAAAAAAGAACATATTTGCACAACAAAAGTATTTAGGCCTAAATTTAAGATTTATGTATTTTAATTATTTATAAAATATTTGCTCAGTTATGGATTACACAGCTTTACCTCAAATTAATAAACTTCAACAATGCATATTTGTCAGTCATGCATAAATTAAATGGGCACAAAAACATCAGGATTTCTTTAATTAAATAATTATGGCTATATTTAAGTAGTTAAAATATATACGTTTGAAACAAACTTGATTTATTGATGATCTATATATTAACCTGGTAATTATACACTACCAGTCAAAAGTTTTTGAACAGTAAGATTTTCATTGTTTTTTTTAAAGAAGTTTCTTCTGCTCATTAAGACTGCATTTATTTGATTCAAAGTACAGCAAAACAGAATATTATAAAATATTTTAACTATGTAAAATAACTTTTTTTCAAGTTGAATATGTTTTAAAATGCAATTTATTCCTGTGATTTCAAAGCTAAATTTTCAGCATCATTACTTCAGTCTTCAGTGTCATATGATCCTTCAGAAATCATTCTAATATGCTGATTTGCTGTTGAATATTTTGAATATTTAAAACAGTTGAGTACATTTTTTTTTTCAGGATTCTTTGATGAATAGAAAGATTTGTAACATTATACACTATACCATTTAAAAGCTTAGAGTCAGCATAATTATTATGATTTTTTTTTTGTTTTAATTGATCTTGATAAAGACATTTATAATGTTACGAAAGATTTCTATTTCAGATAAATGCTGTTTTTCTAAACTTTCTATTCATCAAAGAAACCTGAAAACAATCTACTCATCTTTTTTTTTGAGCAGATCAGAATATTAAATAATAATAAATCCAAATCCGTAATCTTGCTAAAAATTCAACTTTGAAATCACAGGAATAAATTACATTTAAAGTAAATTCAAATATAAAACAGTTATTTTAAATAGTAAAAATATTTCAAAATTGTACTGTTTTTGCTTTACTTTGGATCAAATAAATAAAGGCTTGGTGAGCAGCTGAAAAAACATTAAAAAATATTTATTTATTTATTTATTTTTTACTTTTGTAAAAGTGTTTATTTAAAATACATTGTTTATTATTAGTACTATTACAGACATCTGACCTGTTCCATTTAGGTATGAATGACAAATATGCAAACCCATTGAGTTTATTAGTTTAATCCAAAATGTGTAATCCAAAAGGAGGTAAATGTTATAATATTTTTGCAATTCAAATAAATCTCTAATGTAGGCCTAAATATTTTTAGTACATCTCTACATCATTTTCTATAAGACCAGAAACATGTATTCAGAAGGTAAAAAGGGTCCATTTTTTTTTTCTTGTGACATTAATGTTCTTCTTTTCCTCTCTAATCATAACTCCAAAGGGCCCAAAACCGAGCCTTGGGGTACACCACTCACTTTTCCAAGGGCCGCGTTGAAAATATCTCCCCTGTAGAATTCATTGGGTGTTCAAAGGGGTGTAAAAATAAGGGTAACCCTGTTTGACAGTCCACAGACAGCTCTGCATCTTCATCGTGCCATGCAGCCATGGATTTAACACTGTGCTGCATCCGTTAACTCGAACGGAGACTCATCAAAATGGTGGTAAAGGGATAAACTTGTTGGGGTTCTCAGTAAGCCGGTAAGCCGCTTCTTACCAGTGAAGCTCTTGACGTCTAGAGTAGGTGGATGATCTCGTGTGTGCTGATGCTGATGTTGGTGTGCGTTCTGTGAGAAGAGAAACGGCCGAGCGTTTGTTACAGGAATACGTTAAGTAGGTCAGATACAGTGTATCAAGGCTTTTAAAAATTTTATGCATGCACTTTCAGTGACAGCATCACGGTGATGACGTATCAGAAATATCCCATGTCTTTCTTGTCTCGTTACAGAGCATGCATTAAATGCTTTTATAAATCAAGTATTAACTCTGTAAAGCCTGACATATGAAATGGTAGTCGGAGGAATCTAATGATTTGAAACGGAACAGTTTATTGAACTTTAAGTATTAAAAAAGCTAAAAAAGAGAACGGCACCTCAGTTTTATGCCCTAACTGAGCAAAAATGTGCAATTTGTTTCAGTTTTTCATATTTAGATAACCATAAAGTAAAATGAAATTCTTATAGCTTAAAGTTAAGATTGTTTTTTGGCTGTTCAGATCCATTTTTCCAGGTCGTTGGGCCTTTTGCAGTGGACGTGCACACAGACAGACACTCACATGAGTGTTGTAAAACCCCTTGGAGGAGCGCATTGTATTGTAGAGCTAAAAACGCCTCGGTTTCTATTTACTTCATGTCAGTTTGTGGAGCATTTCCGTGGGCTAGTGACGCTTCTCCTGCTCAGCAGCTGCTGATGAATTCCAAGTGACATGGGTTTTTCTCTTGGCAGCGCGGCGAGGCAAACCTGGCGTCGCTGTATTCCGGAGCCTTTTGCTTTCCTGTTATGAAAGCTTCCTAACACCTGATTTATTGTGTTCACGGAAGAATCAATGTACATACAATTTTTTTTGGTAATTTTAGTGAAAGCATAGAGATGAGAAATGATTTGTAGATGAGGGTGGAAATTCAAGCTGGATCTGAATCATCATCTCCCATATGAGTAACACGGCTTAATGCGTCTGGAGCGTAATGCAGAGTGCACACTATAAGAATGAAGCATGGCAGCCTGTGATGTTTCCCAAAGAGCAGTGGTTTATTTTTGAGTCTTTGACATAATAATATAGTTTTAATTTTTTAAATAAGATTTTGTTTTATTGCTCCTTTTCAGTTTTAGTAATTTTCTGGTTTCTCTGTCATATTTATATTGCTATTTTAGTACTTTAATTTAAACACTGTATGTAAACACTATAATTTAAACAAACAAACAAACACAGTGCAGCATGATAATTGCGATATAGCTTAGTACAATTATCAAATTCAGTGTTTCCCCTAGAATTCCAGTTTTGGGGGGAGGGGGGAGGGAGGGATACTAACGGTACGGTACTTTTTTTTTCCGGTACATTACCAAAAAAAACATTTATTTCAGTGAAAAAATAAGTCGAAAAATCTCAATTTCAACATTTTGAACAATAGGGCCCTATTGTTTTTTTTTTTTTTTTTCAGAAATTCTATTTTTTTTCTGTTATTTCTGTTATTATAATTTCTGCATTTAATTGTTTTATTTTAATTGGCCAGAAATTGGAATATTTAAACACCTACATTATACTGTACAAAAGTAATACAAGACTAATACATTTCTGTTACATGTTAAACATTACTTTTATTTTGACAGGTTGCCGTGTATAATCTCCAGCAGTTCTGGAGATTAAGTTCATGCGTTTATGTCGTCATATAATGAGACGCAGAGGCCGAAAATAACCGCGATCGTCAAGCTTGCTTCAGTATTTGTGTAGTAAACAAAGCCGCGTCTCCGCCATTCATTCATACAGAGCCAAGCGGAATATGCAGGATTCATATTTAAACCGTCTTTTTGCATTTTAATATTCACAGACACAAAACTATTTGAATTTGTAAATTCTAATTACACCGACAGTCCACATAAAATGGTTAAAATCGGCACATTTCTGGGGGGGGTTGATGTAGTGCTTAATTTGTAAACTGCGAGTGATCAAGTGATCAGAGAAGGGAGAGGTAACGGAGCATTTGCGCAATCACTTGGTGGACCAATTTAAGCAAAAGTCGCATTTGTAATGAGCGCGGATATCTTGCATCCTCTTCAGGTAAGAGTAGTTCTCAGTGCGCACACTTGCATTTCTGTGGTAAAATATAGGTTTGTGTATGTTTTATTTAATCTATAAAACAGTTTCTTAGCTGCAAATTCTTTTATTTTATGCAAAGCAGTCTAAAGGAACAAGATGTCAGTCACCTAAACAAGCCTCATCGATCTTTTTGTGACGATTAAATGTTTAATTTTTACTTCTAAAAAGCTTGTTTAACGAGTTTAAATGTAAGAAAAATTGTATACATGTTTAAAGGCTAAAGTATATTGCATTAAGAACTGTATTTAATTAAAATAAAGGCATTTAGGCAAAGAAAGAAAGAAAGAAAGCGAGAGAGAGATGTCAAATAAATCTCAAAATAAATGAAAAACTAAAACTAACCGAAACTAACAGCAGTTATTGAAAACCTAACTAAAATAAAATAATCAAAAATAAATATGGCCTAATCATTTTCGTAATAATTATCCCATGGTGGAGACGTTTGCGTCAGTAGGCTTAAACCTTTAACTGTCACCGTCCACTCTGTGGGACGCCTAAGTTTACTTCACCATATTACAAATAAATCCTAATCTAATCATGACAAACTATACATCGTTGGAAAGGTCTAAGACTCCTAAATAGATATTTTACCATATTTTTGTGTTGCAAATTATGTAGGAAAAGTAATAGATTAATATATGTCAAGAGTGCAACTTAAAAAATCTACATCATAACATGAGTGCTGACCTTTGTCACAAAAGACTTTCTTCGTTGCCTTTTTCCTTATCACACTTTAGATATCATTTGAAATTATATATCAGTTAAAAACTTGAAAAATCTCAAAATTCATCATTTGAAAGGCATTTTAAAATCAGACATTGCATTACCACGGAAGATACGGAAGTACATCAAAATCATATTACAAAATGTTTTCATTCATAAAAAATTAAGTCTGGATCTAGTGCATTTTTATGTCTGTGTTCAAAAATGGGAGTGACAGTTAAAGGGTTAAATTAAAATGTTCTGTTGTTTCTGCTAAGCTTTAATTACTAAAATTAAAACTGAAACTATAGCCTAATAAAACTAAAATTAACAAAATTATATAAATGAAACTAATAAAAAACGAAATTGCAAAATTAAAAACGATATTAAAATAAAAACGAATTTAAAATGCAAAACTATAATAACCTTGGCAGGAGGTCTTTCATTAGTGCGTGAGCAGAGGGATTAGCCAAATGAGGTGCTGGATCAAGTTTCAGAGGTGGGTGATACAGACAGGTGGAGGGGGTCAAATTGAATCTGAGGTGGCACAAATCAGATCCGAGAATTAGCCTAGCCCTCGGTTGTAATCGCATTCGGTTTAGATTGGTTTCCGCATTTAAAATCGTATTCTGGGGGTGGATTTTTTTTTCCAGATTGAGCAAAAAACCTAGGGCTAGTTCACAAAAGTATTTTTTTTTTTATCAATCTTTTTATCAAGTTTTTTGTAATTATTTTGTAATAAATTTTAAATATAGCTGCAAGCAGCAGCACTTTAAGGCATTTAAGCACATATAGAAAGACATAATGTAGTGAGCCTGTAACCACCTAAATCAATTATTTAAAAAAGGATTTTTGGCAAATCCAGGTATTTTACCATAGAAATATGTTTTTTTAACATTTCTGACTGTTACAGTGCCAGCTGTGTTCCTGTCTTCTTAAAACTTTGCATGCTTGTTTAGAATCACCTGTCGCTTGTGCTCACCAGGTTTTGTGAAGTTTTAAATTTTCCTTTAGGCTTTGTAGGTTTTTGAGTAAATTTGAACAGGCACCTTTTCTAAAGGACCCCATTATAGCTTCCCAAAGGGTAAATTTCAATTTTCTTTTGATGATTATTGACCTAGCGTGTCCAGAGAATTGAACAGCAGTGTTCAGTTTAAGTGAAAAATGGGGATGAGCGATATCTTATCGTTTGTGATTTACCAGTAATTTTTTTTCCCCACGATAAGAATTAGTCTTCCCGCAATAATAACAATAAAGTCTACAGTAGCACATGTGCGATACAGTTTTGAATGTGAATGAGCCTGTTTACAAAACTGTTGCCCGACAAAGATATCATTTATTGACATGCTTTTTCTCTAAATTAACTTCATAACATAGTCGAGTGTTTGAAATAACCTTTTGCGATCAGACATGGCTTCATAGTATTATAAAAGCTATGTCGATTAGCATTGCATTATAAATATAAAAATTCTTGAAGAACACACACAAACCATATATTGCAGCAATTGTGTGTTTATTGTCAAGTTTCCTCAGTTAAAATTTCTCTATCTGCATTTTATTCAGCTACAGCGATAACTGGATTCGTTTCCTGGAGTGTCGTCAGTACTATTACTTCTGCTATAAAGCAAATGTGGAGTTTCTGCGCAAGGGCGCCCTCCAGCTTCCAGTTAATTAAACAGACAAAACACTGTATGTGTGTACTCAGTTATGCTCTATTTTGGGAAAAAATAGGAAAGAGAATAATTTTCTCTAAAGAAACAGGATTCCCTGAATTATCATCATTGATATCGTTATCGCAGTAATACCAGAAATTATCGTGATAAATTTTTAAGCCCATATCGCCCATCCCTAGTGAAAAACCTAGGATTTGATTGACAGCAGTGATTCTAGAGGCAAAGTTGTCCAGAATGAGGAGTTCTGTCATATGATGTTCATGTGCGTAAAAAATGTGTAACGCACAATCTTTTAGGCCGATAACGCCTCTAGTGGCCGATTTCTTTCAAATTTCTCACAGACCTTTGGGGCCATGAGTCAAACAGGCCCACCAAATTTCATTCTGATCGGCCTCCGTTAACCTTGTCTACTGGGTGCTCAAATTTCAACCGCCAATGGCGACCATGTTTTTTTAATTTTTTTATTTTTTTAGATATGCAAATGTCCTTACAGACACTTGTGGCACGTTGGACCAAGACCGTCCACAGCAATTTTCATGTTAATAGGACAAATGGTTGTGTAGGTATAGCCATTTTTTTGTTTTTTCCCCTCTTGTAGCGCCACCAAGTGGCCAAGCTCTACAATTTTTGTCCTGTGACCTCAGGTTGAGCTCTTACATAAGTGTTCTGAGTTCTTCGGCAAAGATATCTAATTCCGTTCAGGAGTTATAGGCATTTGACTAAAAGTGCTTTTGAACCCATTTTGCGAACACTGACTGTTTTTGATAATTATTAATATTCTCTCTCCAGAGAATCTTTCTGCACTGGTTTGGTTCCGATCGGGCGAAAAATAACCTAAGACTAGTTTACAAAAGTAGATTTTTCAAAAAATCTGAAATGCATGAAATTTTTGCGAGGCTCACGATCGAACCCGTTTTGTCCGACGTGAGCCAAGGATTCCAACAACATAACACACTTGAGCCTGCGACTGGCAGTTTAGGAGTTACAAGCAATTTTGTACTTTTGATCGCTGTAGCACCCCCTCAGGCTGATTGGGGTGAGCCTTGGTGACGTTGTAGGCGGTGTGACTACTACCATCTCTCCAAGTTTCAGGTCTCTACGACTTACGGTTTGGTCTGCACGATCAGTTTTACATGGAGATTGCTGATCCTTGGCCGTTCTAACAATTACAATAGGGTTTCAGCGCTACAAGTTTAAAATATATTAGAACGTTTTTGGTACTTGCAATAGTGTTTTATAACAGTAATATATTTTATTTTTTATTTAGAGTTAAAACATTTGATTCAGTTTCATAATAATTTATTGTTATTCAACATCAAAGAAGTGAGTGTGCAAATGTGTTGTTAAATTATTGAAATATTAACTTAAAATCTCAGGGGTACTTCCATGTAAAATATTTTACATTTAATAGTTTTGGCTGACCTAAAAGTTTGGGAAACCCTGTTTCACAGGAAGAATACATTTTTCAGGAGCAATAAATAAGTCTGGAGCAACATATGAGGGTGGGCAAATGAGTTTGAACAGCACCAGGGTTGCCAAATATACACACAATTTATCCAAATTACAAAAAGATGCAAACAGCAGCATTTTACATGTGTAAGCATCTAAACTTCTTTTGGCCCACTAATTCCTCTTTGATAGTGATAGTGCTGACATGTTTGTGTAAACACCATGCTTTAATGAGTTTACACCAGCACATCTCTCTGTTTACCACCCACTTGACAAATAACAGCCCCAATTAATCCCAGCATCTCGTTATCCCATATCTCATTAACCTGCATTCTGCTTGAAGTGAGATACCTTGATGTATTTAAATACTGTATTCTGGAAGGTTGTGGCTGGTTTGTGAACAAATGGAGCAGGGATGGAGGAGAGCAGGTGTTTTTGCTAGAGGCGGCCGGCGGTTGGGGGTCTACAAGCCCCAAGGCGTATATAAATCACAGCACAAGAACTCACTAGAGTGTATTATAGGTAATAATATCAGCCGTGCTGGAGCAGCTGAGGTTATAGATTGTGGGGATGTTGCCAACCTCAGGAAGGTGTGGAAAAGAAGCAGCCTTTGCCAAATCCAGGCGTGCTGACATCGCTGATCAAACCGACTCGGTATCGTGTGCCAAACGCCTCATCTGGCTCCAGAGCGCGATGATGTGGCATTTAGGTTTTAATATATGAAATCAGTTGGCTAATGAAGCTCTGTTGGCCTGTAGTTCTTCAATAGTTCTTCGCAGCACCTTGGTTCTACACAGGTTCTTTATCGGCACTGATGGTTCCATGAAGAACCTTTAATATCTGTGAAACCTTTCTATTGGAATAAAGGTTCTTTATAATGGAAAAGGTTTTGATATTCTTAAAATAAAGGTCCTTTATTGGCATTGGTGGTTCTATTAATAATCTTTAACATAGATAGTATATGAAAATAATGAAATTCCAGGACTTTCAAGGATATTTCAAGCACTACTTGGATTTTTCAAGGACTCATTTATGTCTTTTATTTAAAATTCTAAAAAAAAAAAAAAAAAGAAATAGATAAATAATATACTAATAAAATATGGCAAAAATAAAGCACATGCGAAGTATTACTACTAAAGTATTACAAATTATGCTGCACTTTTACTATAGTAAAACCATGGTTAATTTTCTTAAGGGATTTGTATTTGTGTATACTTTTCTTTTTTCTTTGTTTTGTTTTTAGAATTGTACTACCTTAATAGTTTGATGTTTTCTACTGATTAAGAAAAAAGAAATCATTCCAAAATCATTCCGAAATCCTCATCTGAATCAAATGATTCGCAATCCGTGCTCTAAAGTTCCGATCTAAAGCAAGAGATTTGTAAATCTGCTCGGAAGTTTCGAACTAAGTAAAATGATTCATAATAGGCCTACGCAGTTTGAAGTCCAGATCTGAATCAAATGATTCGCAGTCCACGCTCTGAAGTCCCGATCTGAATAACGATTCACGAACCATCATTTCAGATCAGGACTCGGGAGAGCGAATCGTGAATCATTTGACTTAGATCGGGACTTCAAATCGCATAATGCGAATTGATTTAAATGATTCAATTCGAGAAATGATTCATAAACTCATTCTGATCTAAATTAATTGATTTGCGATACACGCTCTGAAGTTCTCACCTTAAGCAAAAGATTCACGATACGCTAGTTCCAATCTAGATCAAATGATACGCAAATTGAAGTCTCAATCTGAAACAAATGATTCGCGATACACGATCCGATTGGAGCGCTTCGAAACAGTGAGTCGTTTTGCGACGCAATGTTTTAACTGATTCAGAGTTTCGAAAAGCTCCATTTCACCTATCACTATGTGCTTTTTAAATCATTGCAAGCGATGTTGAAAAGTGAAAATGAATGGCTCTTTTAATTTGTTCTGTTTTTTGCTAGTGAATCACTTAAAATGAATGATCGAAGTCAAGGTTTTTCCAGACCTTAAATAAAAAAAAAGCAAAAATTCAAGTACTTTAAGGACTTTAAGCATCTTGTACAAACCCTGATCCATGGAATCTTTCATTTGGACAAAAGGTCCTTTACGGTGGAAAAAGATGCTCTTTAGGTACCTCAAGAACCCACTTCTTCACTTTTCAATATAAAGCTTTTTAATTGGCATTGATTGTTCCATGAAGAACATTTAACATCTGTAAAACCTCTCCATTTAACAAAAGGTTTTTTATAGTGGAAAAGGTTCTTTAGATATTAAAATAAAGGCTCTTTATAGGTATTGATGGTTCCATGAAGAACCTTCAACATCTGTAAATCCTTTCCATAGGACAGAAGTCTCTTTATAATGGAAAAATATGCTTTAGATGAAATGTTCAAATGTTCTTTGAAATCTTAAAAATAAAGTTTCCTTATTGTCCATTTGTCCAATGGAAAGATTCCATTGATTTTAAATGTTCACCATTGATGCCAGTAAAGACCCTTTATTTTTAACAGTGTATATAGTTATTTGAAGATTCTAAGTGTTCTTGATGTTTCATTATACACTTTAAAAAATAAAGCATACAAATGGGGATTTTCACAGTGATGCCATAGAAGAGCCATTTTTGGTTCCCCTAAGAGCCGTTTTTTCAGTGTGAAGAACATTTTAATGATCTACATAACCTTTTCACTATAAAAAGCCTTTTGTGGAAGGAAAAGATTCCATGGATGTTAAATGTTCTTCATGGAACCATTGATTCCAATACTGAACCTTTATTTTTTAAAAGTGTAGGTTCTTCAGATCAGTGGTTTCTGGGTTTGTTAAAGCACCAAAATATAGATGTTTTACTAAATATTCTCCCATAGCGTCAAGCTGTTTAGTTTCATAGAGAAGATTTAGCGTATTTGTTTCAAACTCACCCAAAGATTTACGCAGATGTGCTTGCTTTTTATGTGACTGTCTGGATTTCATGTCTCAGTGCTATTGAATTTGCTTTAGCCATTAATACAATAATGCAATCAATGTCCTGAATGTCCCAGCATAGAAAATGACATTTAGGGCACATTAATGCACTGCCCCCAACAACTGACCCTACCAGAAAGACTTGATCTATTGTAGTCTGTGACAAAGGGTTTCTGCATGTCTTAATTCACCCTCCTGAAAATTAGAGCCTTAAATTAGAGCCGAAGGTCTTAAATGTTGCATGCATTGCAAAAAATGAATATCTTCCTTAGCATTTTTGTCTTATTTTCCAATGCAAACATCTAAACATCCTTAAATCACGATGCATTTATGCACGATGCAAAGTGTGAACATGAAGACTGATTTCTGAGAAATGCAACAAAATTAGGTGTTTATGCTTAAAACGAACAAATATCAATAGGGTATGAAAACTTTTGAAAAGGTCATTTTTCTGACCTCACTGGCTGATATTTGTTCTTGTTTCAACATAAACACTTCATTTTGATGAATTTCTTTGTGTTCTCCTCCATTTATTATGTTTACTTGGTCTTTAAAGGTTTAAATTTACCTTCAAAACTTGCAGAAATACTGGTTAAGCTGTAAAGCCAAACGTCTCCGTTTATCGTTCCATAAATGCGCATCTCCGTCTGCAATGGATGTATTTGTATATAGCTTAGTTTAGAGTTGCAAGCATTTACGTTTAAGTGCAAGGCTGACGTTTTTGTCAGCGTCAGCATTTTCGTATAAATCCAAGCTGCTTTGTCAAGCAGCTAATGCATACATTTGATTTTGTATGCATGATTCAGTGGAGCCTTTGAAGATCCAGTGGGCCCTTAGTGACGCGCGTTCATACGCGATAGACGCGCTTTCTATGGAAACGGCTGATGAGATGAATAGTGACAGTGCTGGTGAGAGTGTGATGTAATTTCTGATCATCACTCTCCCTCTATTTCCCCTTTACTCGGTCTCCGTGTCCTCCTCCTCTTCTTTTCAGCCCCAGATGGCAATCAGTCATGTCCTCCGTCACCTCGACATTTTCAATCAGCGTTTGGAGCGTCTCTGTGGGGACGGAATAGAATTTGCCCAACACGCCGGAAAGAGCGATGCATTGACTCATTAATGATATGACATGCTGTAATGTCAAAAGGCACCGAGCAGATTTCACTTTTGCTGGAGATAAAGCGCAAAACAGATGTTGTAATTGCTCTACCTTAAAAATTATTTCCTGACTGATGCGTGTCTGTATGCGCAGCACGGTGTGCCTCTAAAATCCCCTCTGTTGGTTGATTGTGATTGGGTAATAATACGGACAGATGGGGCCGCTGGGAGTTTTCTGTCGTATATTTAAGCGTTTGCTGCTGCAGATGTGTTTGGCCGCGCGCTGGGCGTAATTGACTATTGTGCTTGTGTGCTTTAGGACCGGCTGCAAGATGTACGGCAGGCAGATGGAGACCGCCGCTGGAATCGAGGAGCTGACGGACGAGGAGAAGGAAATTATCAACAGCGTGCTGGCGAGAGCCAGGATGATGGAGGCCATGGAGCAGGAGAGGATTGGGTGAGACGCTGACTTGAAGTCGTTGTTTTGTTCTGTTCCTCTGGGAAGCACAGCTGAGATTCTGTGTAGTCAAATCACCTTATAATGTGTGTTATATGTTCAGTTGAATGATAAAGTTTACCCTCTTTAACTTTTAACATCTGCTTCTTTTTGCTTTGACTCTCAATCTATATAGACTAATACAATCAGATACAACAATAATTTCTCAAATATTTAATACAATTTATACTGATAAATTCGATATTCACTTAAACAGTTTTAGATGAGTGGATGCTTTCAACTGATTTCCTATTGAACTGTCACCAACTGAACTGCAGTGGTGAAACTATTTAAAATATAGTGAATTAAGCTACAAACTTGATCATAATGCACAATGTTTCCATCTAACACGTATTTTGAAGTGCAGTGTTTTCGCTAGTTAGCAGTAAACAGGTTACCTCACCTGAATATGTTTGTAGATTTGTGTTAGATGTTATCTTTGGAATGGAAATTTGGATATTTTGTTTGTAAACATGATACTTTTTTTCTTATTTCAGTTAATGTCATAAAACTAGTGAGCTAAGCCAGTAGTAGTATTGAAAGTGTTGTGTAAACATGGCTGAAGATGTGAAAAGCGGAGGAACAGACAAACCGATTCAATTGAGTGAGTCATTTACGCTGGAACCGCTCTGATTCACACTC
Organism: Cirrhinus mrigala; assembly: GCA_036247105.1. Taxonomy (NCBI): domain Eukaryota; kingdom Metazoa; phylum Chordata; class Actinopteri; order Cypriniformes; family Cyprinidae; genus Cirrhinus; species Cirrhinus mrigala. The sequence continues at coordinate 26,349,959 of CM070016.1, forward strand.
AAACTTGTGACTTCGATTATTCACTTCAAGAGATTCACTAGCAAAAACCAGATCAAAAGAACCATTCATTTTCAAATTTTGACATTGCTTGTAATTATTTTAAAAAGCACGTAGTGATGAGTGAAACAGATCTTTTTTAATCTCCGAATCTGTTATGATTCACTGTTCGTGCTCTAATCGGATCGCGTATTGTGAATCATTTGATTTAGATCGGAACTTCGGTGTGGGTTTGTGAATCATTTGATTTAGGATCTATTTAGATTTAGATCATTATTGGCGACCCGTGCTCTAAAGTCCCGAATGTGAAATGGTTCGCACAGCATTTGAATCAGATCGAGGCTTCGGTGCAGGTTCATGAATCATTTGATTTAGATCGCAACTTTGGAGCGGAATCATGAGTCATTTTGCAAATTGAATGATTTGCGATTCGTGCTCTGAAACCCCGATTTGAAATGATGGTTCACGAATCATTTGATTTACTTTGGAACTCGGAAGTGGGTTCGCAAATCTTTTGATTCAGATTGGAAGTTCGGATTGTGGATTGCGAATTGCGAATCACTTGATTTTTGATCGGGACTTTGTTGTGGATTCGCGAGCGGATTTGCGAAGCTTTTGATTCAGATCAGAACATTGGAGCGGGTTCATGAGTCATATTGCAGATTGAATGATTTGCGCTCCAATGTCCCGATTTGAAATGATGATTCACAAATCATTTGATTTTAGATCGGAACTTCAGAGTGGGTTCGCTGATCTTTCAATTCAGATTGGAACTTCGGATCACAAATCATTTGATTTAGATTGGAACTTTGGTGTGGATTCGTGAGTCTTTTGATTCAGATCAGAAATTCGGAGAAGGTTCATGAGTCATTGTGCAAATTGAATGATTCCCGATCCGCGCTACGATGTCCCGATTTGAAATGATTCACGAATCATTTGATTTAGATCAGAACTTCGGGTTGCGAATCGTAAATCATTTAATTTAGATTGGGACTTAATGCAGATTCACTAATCTTTTTTTTTTTTCTAATTTTTTTTTTTTATTAAACAGTACAACACATCAAACCAGTAAGGCACTACAGATATAAAAATGAAAGAAAGAAAGAAACAAAGAAAGAAAGAAAGAAAGAAAAAGAAAGAAAAAAAGAAAAAATACACAAATACAAATCCTTTAAAAAAAATAACCATGGGTTTATTATATTAAAAGTGTTGTAAACCCATTTTTTCCACCTTAAGATTACACATAGGATAAATATAGAGATGCCGTTTTTCACTGTTTTAGGAATAACAGAACTTCGGTTTCCATGTACTTGTCTAGACCAACTTTGAGTGAAGAAATTAGAGTTTTAGAGTCAGATTTTTGTTTATGTATGTGAAATTTAGCTAGCAGGAAACAAGTTATATTTCCTATATTCTCTCTCAGGTAGTCAATAAATCCAGAGCATATTTAAAACAAAAAAAAGAAATTAAATGAACATTTAACAAAAAATCTCACCAAAATGTCTCTCTGTGTGTATATTCTACCTCAGAAGAGTGACAAAAACAGTAACTCACTTCATTGTCTGACTTATAATTGTCCTTAAGCTTTTTGTGAAATCTGGATAAACTCATTAATCTGTTGTTTGACCTCTTCATACTTAGGAAAGAACTATAGTTTCCAAAATCGGACATCGCTTGTGATTTTCAAGGGTGTAAAAATTAGTAGGGACGCTATGATATGTCCCTGTCAATATCCAGACAATACTAAATTGTCCCTAGCAATAATTTCGATCAAACAATTAAATGTCTGTTGTCTGCCATTATGTCCCTACCAATGCCAAAATCAAACATCAAACCTAAACACTTGGTGTGTGCAATAAAATATTCCCCTGCTTAAGAAAAATTGTCCCAAATGTCTGTTTCCACAGAGCTATACAGAGACCAAAAGTAGTCTTTGTTGAAGCCTCTTGCTTTTTGATTTTGTTTTATGCTATCAACATGAACTTATTTTTAACTCCGCTCTCTCATTTTATGTCGACATTTGTCTCATTTTTTGACTCGTTTAGGTCTATTTTTATTTCTCCCAAGAAATAAAGAAATCCAGTAACAACTGGAACTTGGGTAAAGCAAATCATAAATGACTGAGGAAAATTAATTTCTGTTGTAGATAACTTTTTGAATAAGATTCCGTGGAGACCAAATAGAGACTTTGCTGAAAACATGTTCTTTTGTGAGATTTTGTGTTATGGTGTGTACATAATTTATTTTTAGCCCTTTACTCCAATTGTATGTCAAAAATTCTCATATGTGTTTATTTATTTCCTCTTAAGGCATTTTAGGGGAAACATCTGAGATGAAGTTGATACTTTTGATAAAGGAAATCATAATGGAGAACTCCATTAAGTCTCTGTTGATGTCTTTGCAATTAAATATTCCTCTGTCCAAGAAATATGGTCCCAAATCTCTGCTTAGAGAGCAATATGATTAAGCAGAGACCGAATGGAGACTTTGCTGAAGCTTCTTGCTTGTTTGTTATTTTTAATGCTGTCCACATGATTTATTTTTAGCTCCGTCTTCCTATTATTCATCAGCAATTGTATGATTTGTGTCCATTTTGATTCCTCATACAACATTTTAGGAGAAACACCTGAAACAAAGTTGATATCAAAAGATGGGGTTTGAAAGACAGTTAATATTCACCAAGAATGCACTGATACAATCAGAAGAGAACAAAATTTGATCCGAAATGAGTTGAATAATGACGATTACTTTGTAACATTGGCAGTTATTGAACTGAATTGATTAAACATTGAACTAAATTGAGTTGAATAATGATGTCTATACAGCTGTTTTACAGCTAAAATTGACTTCATTTCATAATTGCTGAATTTTATAATATTAATACTTTTAGTATTAGTGTTCGTATTATTAATGTGAAGCTGCTTTGAAACTTTGCTTTTGTAAATCTGTATTGTATAATTAAATTGACTTGAAACTTTTAGAATGTCTGAAAACATATGCATTTGCAAAAATGACTTTTTGCAAACACTTTGGAGACTTTTCTTGAAATTAATGATTCACATGAGTCCTGATCTGAAATGATGGTTTGTGAATCATTATTCGGATCGGGACTACAGAGCACTGATTATGAACCATTTAATTTAGATTCGAACGTCAGAGTGGCTTTGTGAATCTTTTGATTTAGATCGGAACTTTTTAGTGGGTTGGCTAATCATTTGATTTAGACTGGAATGTTGGAGAGGGTTTGTGAATCTTTTGATTCAGATTGGTACTCTGGAGTGCTGATCGCGAATCATTTGATTCAGATGGGAACTTTGGTGTGGGTTGGCAAATCATTTGTTTTACATCGGAACTTCAGAGTGGGTTCATGAATCTTGATTCAGATCGGAACTTTGGAGCGGCTTCATGAGTCATTTGATTTAGATTGGAACTTCAGAGTGGGTTCATGAATCATTTGATTTAGATTGGAACTTTGCAGAGTGTTTGCGACTCATCTGATTTAGACTGGAACTTAGGAGTGGGTTCGTGAATCTTTTGATTTAGATCGGAACTTTTTAGTGGGTTGGCTAATCATTTGATTTAGACTGGAATGTCAGAGTGGGTTTGTGAATCTTTTGATTCAGATCGGTACTTTTGAGTGCTGATCGCGAATCATTTGATTTTGATTGGAACTTTGGTGTGCGTTCGCAAATCATTTGTTTTAGATCGGAACTTCAGAGTGGGTTCATGAATCTTTTGATTCAGATCTGAACTTTGGAGTGGGTTCATGAATCATTTGATTTAGATCGGAACTTAGGAGTGGGTTTGTGAATCATTTGATTTAGAATGGAACTTCAGAATGGGTTTGCGACTCTTTTGATTCAGATTGGAACTTTGGAGCATGTCTGCAAATCATTTGATTTAGATAGAACTTCAGAGTGGGTTTGCAAATCATTTGATTCAGATTGGAACTTTGGTGTGGGTTCGTGAATCTTTTGATTCAGATCTGAAGTTTGGAGCGGGTTCATGAATCATTTAATTTAGATCGGAACTTAGAAGTGGGTTTGCAAATCATTTGATTTAAATCAGAACTTTGGAGCGTGTTCGCAAATCATTTGATTTAGATCGGAACTTCAGAGTGGGTTTGCAAATCATTTGATTTAGATCAGAACTTCAGACTGAGTTTGTGAATCATTTAATTTAGATCGGAACTTAGAAGTGGGTTTGCGAATCATTTGATTTAAATCAGAACTTTGGAGCGTGTTCACAAATCATTTGATTTAGATCAGAACTTCAGAGTGGGTTTGCGAATCATTTGATTTAGATCAGAACTTAGAAGTTGGTTTGTGAATCATTTGATTTAGATCGGAACTTAGAAATGGGTTTGTGAATCATTTGATTTAGATTGGAACTTAGGAGTGGGTTTGGGAATCATTTGATTTAGATCGGAACTTAGAAATGGGTTTGTGAATCATTTGATTTAGATTGGAACTTAGGAGTGGGTTTGTGAATCATTTGATTTAGATCGGAACTTAGAAATGGGTTTGTGAATCATTTGATTTAGATTGGAACTTAGGAGTGGGTTTGGGAATCATTTGATTTAAATCAGAACTTTGGAGCGTGTTCACAAATCATTTGATTTAGATCAGAACTTCAGAGTGGGTTTGTGAATCATTTGATTTAGATCGGAACTTAGAAATGGGTTTGGGAATCATTTGATTTAGATCGGAACTTAGAAATGGGTTTGTGAATCATTTGATTTAGATCGGAACTTAGAAATGGGTTTGTGAATCATTTGATTTAGATTGGAACTTAGGAGTGGGTTTGGGAATCATTTGATTTAGATCAGAACTTAGAAATGGGTTTGTGAATCATTTGATTTAGATCGGAACTTCAGAGTGGGTTTGCGAATCTTTTGATTCAGATCTGAACTTTGGAGCATGTATGCAAATCATTTGATTTAGATCGGAACTTCAGAGTGGGTTCGCGAATCATTTGATTCAGATCGGAACTTTAGAGTGTGTTCATGAATCATTTGATTTAGATTAAATCTTTAGATTGGGACTTTGGAGTAGGTTTGCCAAATCTTTTGATTCATTAAGCAAAGACCAAATTGGATGAGACACAGTTGGATGGGAACAAAATTTCAACTGAACATCGGCAGTTATTGAACTGAATTTATTAAACATTGAACTAAATTGAGTTGAAATAATGACGTCTGTAGAGCAGCTAAAATTGACTCAATTTGATAACATTAATACTGTTATTTCCCTGTTTATTAATGTGAAGCTGCTTTGAAGCTCTGTATTTGAAAGTCTGTATTGTATGAGTAAAAACAAATGCATTTTCAAAAATAATGACTTTTCCCAAATCCTTTGTCTTCCACTGGTTGACCAGGCAGTTTTCATATAAACGAATTATTCTCAGGGTCACATATGCTGTCACAATATTGCACACAGGACTGGACTCACTGGCTCCTGTAGCAAAACCAATACTGACCAACACCTGAGACCCTGGTGACAGAGGGACAAAAGGATCGCTTCACAGTTTCCTCTGAGCAATTCAGCCCAAGCACATCTGTCCAAGTGATTGAGAAGACGGGTGTGCTCAAGCTTTTTTTTACAAGCCTGGAGGAATGTACTGCAAGAAATTAATAGTGCTAACTAGACAAGAACTGCCTTCTTTCTCATTCTCTCTCTCTTTCTCAGCACTTTTGCTCGCAAAACGTCTTAACTCACAGTTCTTTACATCAATACGTTACAACAACCGCTTAGAGGAGGGGCGGAAGTGTGCTGACGTTATACTTTGTTGTTTTTCGTCCCGTAGGCGTCTGGTAAATCGCCTGGACAGCATGAAGCGGACGGCCTGCGGTGACGGCTACACCCGTTGTTTACTCTGTGGCCAGCAGTTCGGCCTGGCCGGCGTCAGTGCGGTCGTGTGCGCCGAGTGTAAAAAGGTAGACCTCATGCAATCATCTAATGAACGCCGAGTCCAATAACGATTGTCCAAAAATAACCAAGCAGAAATGAATGAGCGATATGCACTTATCTTTATTACTGAGCCACGTGCGCATTTAAGAGGGATGCCAATTGGTCTGCACAATCGAATATAATGACACAGAATGCATATGGCTGTCTTTTGTGACGCCTGACACAAAGATCAATAGATTGTTTATTGATCCCGGAGGGGATGTTTGGTGTGTGGCCTGTTTTTAGTGATGGAACTTAATGCCATCTGAGTGCGTTTACACCTGCGCAGCCTCCTGAGGCCTGTATGTGTTTCACCCCCACAGAACATGTGCACTAAGTGTGGCGTTCAAAGTCGTTCCGGTCCAATATGGCTGTGCAAAATCTGCAGTGAGCACAAAGAGGTGAGATGCATGGATGCATATGTGCTTTAGAGCAATGATAATTCAGCCCAAAACCTGAAATTGTCATCATTTTGCTGTTCTTTCCACACAAAGGGAGGATTTTAGAGCTCATCTGTTTGAGGCAATAATGCGTTCATTATGACATTGACTTTCAAGCTCCAAAAAGCACCATGAAAGCATTATTTGAGTAGTTCATGCAACCTGTGCACTAAAGTCCAAGACTTTTGAAGTCTTGATATGATAGCTTTGTGTTAGAAATAGACCTAAATTTAAGTCATGTATTTATTTATGCAACTCAAAATCAACTTTAAACACAGATGTACTATTATTGTTTTTTTTTTGATCATTTAAATTAGATTTTATTTTAAAATATTCTATTGGCACTTTATTTTTAGTTTTAGTGACTTTTTTTTGTCATTTTTATTAGTTTGTTTCAAATTATGTCTATATAGTTTTTATTAAAATTGATTTAAATTTTTTTTTAGCATTTAAACTACACAAAAATGTTTTATTTTATTTAATTTACTGTTAATTTTATTTTATGTCAAGTAATGATTTTTTTAAAATATAGTTTAGTTTTTGTTTTATTTAACAATATTATTATTAATTTTTTATGCAGCCCTTAAATCTCAAATCATCTTGAGACATGTTGTGCCAAGTTTAACACAGTATTATTTTAGATATCACTGATGTACTTTTTTTAATTAGATTTTATTTCTAAATAGTATGTTGGCACTTTTTTTTTTAACTATATTTTAGTTAGTTTTAGTGATTTTTGTTGTTTTTGTCATTTTTTTTTTTTTTTTAAATTATGCCTATATAGTATTTATTAAATTTGATTTTATTATTTTAGTACTTACACTAAACAAAAAGGCGAAATTTTGGCAACTTGCTGAAATAAGTCATTTTTTTTAAATATTTTATTTTATTTCATTTAGTGTTTATTTCATTTCAAGTAATGATTTTTAAAAAAAAAAATAGTTTAGTTTTTGTTTTATTTAACATTATTAAGTCATTTATTTATGCAGCTCTTAAATCTTAAACCACATTAGACATGTTATGCCAAGTTTGACAGTGTTATTTTAGATATTACTGATGTCCTATTATAGTTTTTGTTAATATTTTAAATATGATTTTATTTTTAAATATTATGTTGCCACTTTATTTTTAGTTAATTTTAGTGGTTTTGTTGTTTTTGTCATTTTCATTAGCTTTTTTTTTTTTTTTTTTTTTTTTTTTTTATAAAGTATGCCTATATAGTATTTATTAAATAAAATTTAATTATTTTGGTACTTAAACTAAACAAAAATGGGAAATGTTGCCTTGGGAACTTGTTGAAATAAAATATGTAATTTTTAGAAATATATTTTATTTTATTTAATTTAGTGTTAGTTTTATTTCAAGTAATGATTTTTTAAAAAAAAAAAGTTTTTGTATTATTTTTTTAAAATTGGATTTTATATTTTATGTTCTGTTGGCACTTTATTTTTAGTTAGTTTTAATATTTTTTTTGTTATTTTGATTCATTTTTTTTAAATTTATGTCTATATACTATTTATTAAATTGTATTTTAATATTTTAGTACATAAACTAAACAAAAATGTTGCCTTGGCAACTTGCTGAAATAAAATAATTAATTTTTAGTTTTTATTTTTTTTAAATATTTGTTTTAAAAATATAGTTTAGTTTTTGTTTTATTTAACAATATTAAGTCATGTATTTATTTATGCAGCTCTTAAATCTCAAATTGCTTTTAGACATGTTTAGCCATGTTTGACACAGTGTTCTTTTGGATATCACTGATGTCCTATTATAGTTTTTAAGATTTTAAATTAGGTTTTATTTTTTAATATTCTGTAGCCACTTTATTTTTAGTTAATTTTAGTGATTTTGTTTTTTTTGTCATTTTTATTAGTTTGTTTTTTTTTTAATTATCCCTAAATAGTTTTTATTAAATTTTATTTATTCATTTTATTTTAATTATTTTAATACTTAAACTAAACAAAAATAAGAAATGTTGCCGTGGCAGCTTGCTGGAATAAAACAAGGAATTTTTAAAAATATATATTTTTATTCGATTTAGTGTTAATTTTATTTCAAGTAATGATTATTTTTAAAATATAGTTTAGTTTTTGTTTTATTTAAAAATATTAAGTCATTATTTGTTTATGCAGCTCTTAAATCTCAAATCATGGGTAGACATGTTGTGCCAAGTTTGACGCAGTGTTATTTTAGATATTACTGATATATTATTATTGTTTTTATTATTATTATTATTATTATTATTAGATTTTATTTTTTTTATATTCTGTTGCCACTTTACTTTTAGTTGGTTTTAGTGATTTTTTTTTTTTTTTTTTTTGTCATTTTTTATTATTATTATTATTATTTAAATTATGTCTATATAGTAGTTATTACATTTTATTGAATTATTTTAGTACTTAAACTAAAATGAGAACTTGTGACTTGCCGAAATAAAATAATTATATATATTATATATATTTATATTTATATATTATATATATTATTATTATATATATTATTTTATTTCATTTAATGTTAACTTTATTTCAAGTAATGCTTTTTTAAAAAATAGTTTAGTTGTTGTATTATTTAACAATATTAACCCTGGTATGATCACTATAAAGTGTATTTTAATGAAAATAAATTGCACAAATATTGAAAAAATTTCCCTTTCATGCTATATGAAAAAAAATCACAGCATGTTGATTTGAAACAACATGAGTGAGTAAATGAGAGACATTTCCTGTTTGGATGCATTATTAAATGTGATTGGGAGTTAACTAAATGTATTGTAAATTCCTCATGTTTAAACATCTGTTTTGCAGATGTTTAATTTCAGAAAAGGATGTGCTTTAAAAAATGCATGTTTATGCATATCTGCACTTACCTGGCATTGATGAGATCCTTTCTTTTTGATGACTGAGCAGTCTTTGCAGTGCTTACCTACCGACATGCATGTCTGATTGAACAAATCCATTTCTAAATCAACCAAAAAATGCTCTATAAATAATATTTGACTGGCTGCACAGAGTAATTATTCTGTTTGTAACTCAAAAGATATAAATAGACAGGATAGTTCAGCACCTCTAACTTTCAAAGGCACTCTGACTGCGATAAGATGATTCATCCTTTTGACGATGTAAGTCACGGTTAGTCTCGTTGTCAGACGGGGTCAGTAGCAGCAGGAGATGTGACTCTCTTTAATGCAACAAGATTGTGAATCCCATTTGCGCTTAATCCATTAAGTCGCTGACATTTTAGGGCACAACGGAGTTCCTGCATTTTTATATTCTAGCCATTTCAGCTCCCAGCTGATGCTTATTTGGACAGTAATTGGCTGAGATGAGTTTCACAGGAGCTGTAAAAGAAAACATGAAAACTTATGTAATGCAGCATTGTTTTTGCAAATACCTGGGTAGCATACAGGAGCAGTCCATCCTATTTTTCAGAGTTTATGAATTTCAGATAATGATGTATATATGGGTCAATGACGTGATGCCTGAAATTTCTGTCCGATTGCATTTTTTTAGTTAAAAAATTGGTTTAAATGCATTAAAAAGATGCCATATATATAAAGTACCTCTCCTATGTATGGACCCACTTTAACTTTTCAAAAAAGATTAGTTATTTGTAATTTTTCTGTTATTCAAAGTGTCAAAATATCATGTGGTGTGACCGTTGGCCATAAGTTTTGCTTTGGAAAAGTCTTTGAAATTACCCTTAATTTATTCTGATTAATTTTCTGCACTCTTTGGCATGATTTCCAAAGTGTTTTGTAATCCTGTATAAAATTGCAAAGCATTTGTATTTATATTTCCATCATAATATACAAACAAACTTTGTCTGATGATTTCCATTTTATGAAATATCATGTGGTGTGACCATCAAGAAACTACCATTTTGGGACTTTTATGTTGAAATCCATTCATAGATAGGACTTTGCATTATAAAGCAATTTGCCAATGACACATGGAAGCATCAAGCAGGTTTGTAACTCTCTTTCAAATTTGGAAAAAATAACCTTTATAAAGGCTGGTATGTAGTTCCCACATTTGGATATGATGTGGTATGACCTCAAAAAAACAAAAAAAAACAATGTAGTTATTTCTTTAAGTATTTCTTTTTATTATAAATTTCATAGTGATCTTTTGTGGGAAGCTAGCTTGTTTGGTTTAGGTGGCCAATTCTGTGCTTGTAAATTTTGACTGAATTTAAAAATATCATGTGGTGCAACCAAATATCATGTGGTGCGACCACTGCAGAGTGTTTTTTCATTATACAGTGCCTTCCACAAATATTGGCACCCTTGATAAATGTGAACAAAAGCAGCTGTAATAAATCTGCATTGTTTGTCCTTTTGATCTTTCATTAAAAAAAAAAAAATCACAAAATTCTAACCTTTCATTGAAGTAAAACAATGGAAAGTGAGGTGAAAATCCCATTATGAAATAAATGTTTTTCTCCAGTTTACATTGGCCACAATCATTGGCACCCCTAGAAATTCTTATGAGTAAAATATCTCTGAAGTATATTCCCATTTTTTTTTTTAGCACACCAGGGTGACTAGGAACATGAAATTGTCCAGCCATGACTTCCTGTTGCACAGGATTATAAATATAAGTAACACAAAGGCCAAATTCCCTTAATTGTCCATCACAATATAGTTTGGATGTGCAGAACGAAATTGCTGAGCTTCACAAAACAGAAAGTGGTTGTAAGAAAAGAGCTACAGCATTGAAAATCCCCATTTCCACCATCAGGGCAATAATTAAGACGTTTCAATCAACAAAAGATGTTACAAATCTGCCTAGAAGAGGACGTGTGTCTAAATCATCATAATGGATGGTGAGGAGGAGACTTTGAGTGGCCAAAGACTCTCCAAGGATCACATATGGAGAATTGCAAAGATTAGTTGAGTCTTGGGGCCAGAAAGCCTAAAAAAATAAATTCAAATAGTCCCTACATCACCACATGTTGTGTACGAGGGTTTCAAGAGAAATCCTGCTCGCTTACCGAAAAACAAACTCCAGCATAGTCAGTTGTCAGATACGACTAGAACGTCAAACGGGACTGGTTTCTATGGTCAGATGAAATTAAAAAAAAAAAAAAAAAAAAAGCTTTTTGGCAGCAAACACTGAAGATGGGTTTGGTGCAAACAGGGATAAAAAATACCCCCATGCCAACATTTAAATAAACTGCTGGATCTTTAATGTTCTGGGCCTATTTTTCTGCCAGAGACATCTTGTTTAGATACATGGCATCATGGATTCTATCAAATACTAAAAGATAAAAAAATCTAAACCTGACTGTCACTGTTAGAAATCTTATAATGGGCCATGTTTAGATATTCCATCAGGACAATGATCCAAAACAAACACAAAAATGTGTCACTGAGAACAAAATGAAGCTTCCGTCCCAGTTCCCTGACCTGAACTCTTTAGAAAATGAGTGGGGTGAACTGAAGACGAGAAGAACCAACATAGAGCTGTGAATCTGAAGGATCTGGAGAGATTTTATATGAAGGAATGGTCTCTGATCTCCTGTCAGGTGTTCTCCAAACTCATCAGGGATTGTAGGAGAAAATTCAGAGCTGTTATCTTGGGACAAGAATGTTGCAATAATTGGGTGCCAATAATTTTCGCCAACGTGAACTAGAGAAAAAAAAAATTAATAATGATATTTCCCCCAAATGTCCCATTGTTTTACTTCAATGAAAGGTTAGAATTTTCTGAATTTTTTGAATGAAAGATCAAAAGGATAAACAATGCAGATTTATTTCCACAGCTGCCTTTGCTCATATTTATCAAGGGTGCCAATATTCGTGGAGGGCACTGTAGATATATGTCCCAGATGGTAGTTTTTTGTGCTTTTATGTTCAATTGATGGTTTATATACATAAAACACTTTACTTGCGTATCATTTGGAACATATTTTTATGCAGTTTGGGTCATTTCAGATGGTTTATGTTTAACCTTTGTACAGTTATAGAAAAATATGCAAAAAAATGTATTTAAAGCATATAATTTGTTTGGTTAAGCATATAAAAGTTTGGTAATTATGCATTTATTAGTAATTTATTATTTATTAATAACTATTTTAATCTATTTTACCAGATTCCACTGCCAAGCAAAGTAAAATAAATGGTTGCCATAGGCAACAATTTAATTCTGAACCTGCAGTCAAGCACAAACTCCAGATGTAATTTTCTACTGTAAGAAAGATGTTCATGCTGTGATCTCAGAATCTGAGCCAGCAACTTAAATTGATCCTTTGCAAAGACCCGCCCCCCCTTAGTTACTGTTGCTACGCTTGACAAACAATGGCACTTTTTTCACATCATGCAGTGGAAAATGAACAGAGCTGGTTACTTTTGGTATGAAACAAAGTCTACGTGTTCCAATTTTACGAAATTCAAACAACAAATACTGTTTTGTGGCTCTTTAATGTGTCCTGGCAGATCGCAGTTCAGTTGGCACATGAACCGATCATCTCTTCATCTTTACTAGCTATAGCACAAAATAAACATGAATGAACATCAGAAGCTATCTTGTTTTACCCGTGAAAAGATGTCAATACACACCATTTTTCAAGTTCAAGTCCACCAACTTTAATGTACTCTCCTGTCTGGTTTGTTTGTCAGACAAAACAGCGTATTTGGCATTATGATTGGTCAGATCACCTGTTAATCAAACTCCCAGTCAAGCTTAGCCAATGTTCAGAAATAACTGGGGCTAAAGAAATGCCTGCAGTTAATGCCATGTGCTGCACTTTTCACATGTCTCTTTAAATAGATTTTTAATGATATAAGGCCTTTGGATCATTTGGAGGGACCGCTCATCATGTGGTGTGACCAATAATAGGAGTAACTGTATTAAAATAAAAATAAAATATCTAATTTCAGTGGTTGAAATATAAATCACTGTTACAGCATGCTTAAGTGAATGGTATTTTTAAAACATTTGTATCAGTTTTATGCAATTTACAGGAAGAATAAGTCTGCTAACTACATTTGAGAAGGAAGCTCTGAAATTATAAAACAAAAATATGAGACCATTAATTACAAAAACTCAAAATAAATGACAACTTTTTCTAAACACTTCAATTACTGAGAACATCTAAAAAAATGTTCAGCATGTTAAAAAAAATGAATTCATTTTAATATAAATCATGGTCACACCACATGACATTTTTAAGGTTATGACCAATTCATCGAGATGAAAAAACACCAAAATCATTTAATTTTAAATTTTGATATGAATTTGTGTACACAACATTCCTAATGTTTGAGCAGTTACAACAGATATTATTATTTTTTGTATTTTAAAATTGGCCTGTCGAAAATATCAGTGACCCATACATATATTTTTGATCTCCTAAGATTTAATTGGGTTTGAAATTGCTTAGCTTTTTTTCTAAGGAGCTTGGAAAGTGGAACAGGAAAAATAGAGAAACAAATCTGCACAAGGCTGATTCTTAAATGAAGTTTACATTTCCGCCTTTGGCTGTACTCTGTTTTAGGCCAGAATTAGTTTAGCAGACTTTTGCAATTCACTCACACTAGACTAAACCGAGCACAGATGTATGTTATTAGTGGCGAATTAGAATAAATCAATGCACTGAAATTACATTGAACTTGCCAAATGATCATTTATTCTTTCCCAAAGATGCTGAAGCGCTCCGGTGCCTGGTTTTTTAAAGGTTTACCACAACAGATTTTACCCGCTCCCTTACCGATCTCTAATAATAGAGAGCTCAGAACCACCAGCGCACCAACTTCTACCAATCCGTCAAGCGAGTCTTCAGTACCTTCACACCCAAAAAATGGAGGTAAACTCTACAGTTTCAGTAGTGCTTTGCACTGGAAAAATAACTAATTACAAATTCTCAATACCATGCAGTTTTTTTTAATGCATTCGCACTAGGCATGGTTAATTTGTAACAATTTTCATAATTCATGGTTCAAAGTAACTGCTAAATTTTCATTCAGAGAGCATGCGGGTCACCGGCAGAGAGCAGCAGATATCTGGTAAGTGTCCTGCATTTCAATAACACTTAATATCAGTAGGAGGAAATGAGGCTTACGATTGCAGTATCATTTTCCCGTTTTTCCCGTGCTCAGCAGAAACGGTGCCCCCTAAACGGGACGAGCATTCTGTCATATCCCAAAGAGCCCTAGAAGAAGACAGAGGTAGACCGGCTATGAGCAGGAGCACAGTTCAGTCCGACGTCGCAGCGGAAGGACAAACTTACTCACCTGTGGTGAAGAGAGAAGTACCGGTTATGAGCTCCAAACCTCCGGCGTTGACCTTTTCCACGACTCCCATACAAAAAGGTGAGAGAACTCATGTAATATTCACATAGCATAGGCAGAAATGATTCAGCAGTGGGGATATTATAAAAGTGTGTGTGCTGTTTGATTACACTGTGGTTAAAGATCAGGGGCTTCGTTTATATAAAGCACACATACGATGGGATTCCATCCTAGATCACTGACGTATAAAGTCATTCATGTATAAGGATTTTCAACAGGCCAATTTTAAAATCCAAAAAATAATATATTTTGTAGTTGTTCAAACAATAAGAATGGGCGGCGTGCCGAAATACAGCGCCGTTGCGCTACGGGTGTCACAAATTCGAATCGCGGCTCGAAAACCTTTCCCGATCCCACCCCCTTCTCTCTCTCCCACTTTGCTTCCTGTCAGCTAATGATCTGTCCTATCCCAATAAAGGCAAAAAGGCCAAAAAAAAGAATGTTGTGTACACATAAATTCATATTAAAATGTTAAATTAAGTGATTTTAATTTTTCATCTAGAAATGTCATGTGGTGCGACCATGATTTATATTCAAATTAATTAATTTCCTTAACATTCTTTAGATGTTCTCAGTAATTAAAGTGTTTAGAAACAAACTATTTGCATAAATACTGTATTTAAATAATAGGGGTGTCACCTTTTGGTACGTACCTCGGTTTGAGGGTCACAGTTCAATTCGATTTCGGTACAAAGGAAGAAAAAAAAAACAAATCTGCTATGCTTGGTTTCTTTTCATTTATTTTAAACAGACAGTCGTACAAATTACAATTCCACCTACATGTGAAAATACTAAGTATTATCAAATTAATGTCATATATAGGCTATAAAATCTATAAAAGCTATAAAAGGAATAAATACTTGAAATATATTTAATTTAGTGAGCTGATAGACCAGGGGAAAAAAACTGTGCAACACATAACTTAGCCTATATTTGCTGAGTTTCAGTTCAGTTTTGTGACAGAAAAGAAACTCAAATGGCAGAAAGTGACAATCAGTTTGTTTTTTGTTTAAGTTGATTTTGCTGGTATGAGGAAAGTTGAAGTATTCGTGCTGGCGCACACAAATGTAATAATGTAGTTAGCAGACTTATTATTCCTGTAAATTGCATAAAGCTGATACAAATGTTTTAAAAATACCACTCACTTAAGCATACTGTAGCTGTGATTCATAGTTGAGCCACATGAGATATTTTATTTTTAACTGAATACAGTTATTGCTATTATTGGTTACACCACATGATGAGTGGTCGCTCCAAATGACACAGAGACCTTATATCATTGAAAATCTGTGTGAAGAAACGTGTGAAGTCAATAGCCTTGTGGCTATCGACATAAGGCCTTGTGGATATCGACATATCGACATAGGACGGCCGTCCTAAGTTCGAATCTCGGCTTTCCTGATCACACCCCCTTCTCTCTCTCCCACTTCACTTCCTGTCATCTATGATCTTTCATAGATGGCAAAAAGGCCAAAAATAAATCTTAAAAAAAAAAAAAAAGAAACGTGTGAAAAGTGCAGCACATGACATTAACTGCAATTAACTGCAGGCATTTCTTTAGCCCAGGTTATTTCTGAACTTGGCTGCTCAATTGACCCTTTGCCAGGAGTTTGATTAAAGGAGAAGTCCACTTCCAGAACAACAATTCACAAATAATTTACTCACCCCCTTGTCATCCAAGATGTTCATGTCTTTCTGTCTTCAGTCATGAAGAAATTATGGTTTTGAGGAAAGCATTTCAGGATTTTTCTCCATATAATGGACTTCATTGGTGCCCTGATTTTGAACTTCCAAAATGTAGTTTAAATGCGGCTTCAAAGGGCTTTAAACGATCCCAGCCGAGGAAGAAGGGTCTCATCTAGCGAAACGATCGGTCATGTTTTTCGGAAAATAAAAATTTGTATACTTTTAAAGCACAAAAGCTCGTGTAGCACAGGCTCTGGGATACGTGTTCACGATGCTACGTACTATTGAACCACGTCGAAAGGTCATGCAGAACGTAGGCGGGACTACAGACCCAGTGTTTACAAAGCGAACGCGCAAAGACTAAGAAAGTGCAAGTAAGTCACACACTGTTTACAAACAAAAAGGTACAACGATGTCGGATGATTCTGAAGTTGTAGGAGAAAATAAGATGGAGTTTTTCGCCATTCTCTACCTCTTTGAGCCGAAGTACACAGACGATGAACTTAGACGTGATTCGTAGTAGTGATGGGAAGTTCGGATCATTTTACCGACTCGGTAGTGTTGGGTTCGAGTCCACCTAAGTCGAGTCCGAGTCGAGTCCGAGTCTTTAACCAATCGAGTCCGAGACGAGTCCGAGTCCCAAAAGGCCAAGTCTGAGTCCAAGGAAATAGTACTGTTTATCAGTATCTTTACATTGTTTTAACCCAGACTCAGTCCTGGAGGGCCGGTGTGTTACAGAGTTTAGCGCCAGCCCCAATTAGACACACCTGAAACAGCTAATCAAGGTCTTACTAGGCATACTAGAAACCCCCGGCAGGTGTGTTGAGGCAAGTTGGAGCTAAACCAAAGACCAGGACTGAGTTTGGGCACTCCTGTTTTTAACCTTTACAGCTAGAAAAACGCAGTGTCACTTGAAATGTAAGAAAAGCAAACCTCTAGTGGATCTTGATTTTTGATTTCACGCCATCTCTTTGATTTCACATAGTTAGTGTCCTGCTCTGCTGAGCAAATTTAAGTCATGTAACAGAGGTTATGGCTGACTCATGTGTTGTGACATTTCAGAGTGAAACAGGTTTTAGAATGTGAAAAATTATTCATCCTTATAGTAAATGTATAAATTCAAGGGTGGGGGTAAAGGAGTAGGCATCTTGGTGAATGGGACCTTAAGAGCAGAAAATGCACATCTTTTATAAGAACCTTTTGAGAAACAGAAAGGTGCTTCAGATGTCAAAGGTTCTTTATGGAACAATTCAAAAAAGGTTCTTCAATGGCTTCATGAAGCACCTTTATTTTTAATAGTGTCTAAGGAATAATTGATGATGGGCCATTGAATTATTAGAAAATCATGCACACCCAAGGTGGTTTTGGAACCATAGAAACTATTGCTGCAAAGATGTTAGAAAAATTATTTTTCTTTGAAGCTAGAAACTGACACCGGTAAACACTCCAAGTATTACTTACAAGCAAAAGGATAAATTCATTTATCAAAAATACAAATCAAATCAAATAAAAAAAAAAAGAAAAATTATATATATATATATATATATATATATATATATATATATATATATATATATATATATATATATATATATATATATATATATAATCTTTTTAAAAATATAATTTTTTTTTTGTTTTTGTTTTTTTTTTTTAAGTTTTTTTAGGCATGTCTATCTAAAGGCTACTACAGAAATAGACTACTACAGACATTCCATGAAGTAATAAATATTCAAATAAAACTGCAAAATCTTCACTGTATACATTAAAGACGATTCTTATTAAAGTTAATAAGTGATTCAGTCAAAAAAGTGAGTGATTTTCTCTTTTTCTTTTGTTGTTTGATTAATATTAATGACGCGGTCGGCGGCTGCAGGTTTACACTGCTGTCGCTTTAAGAACGCACACTGACTGACGCTGTGTTTCCACTACAGCGTCAAATCTACGCTCAGTGCCACCGGCAACGCTACAATGCCACTGCTTTTTGAATTGTTTTCTATTGGCAGTGAGCGCTCCAGCGCTTTCTCCGCGCCGCTTTCAATCCCATAATGCACCCCGTGAGCGTTTACGCTCAAACTCCATAGGAATGAATGGAAAACATGAAGTGGAAATACATGGTAAGAGGCGTGTTCTGTGAGCGCGCTTTGAGTGTGTGCGGACTTAAACCCGTCGGCTTTCAAGTAGCCTACTGGACAAGACTTAAAACACATGCACTGAATATCATTTTCGTGATAATGCATCGAGTCAGTGACATTTCCGTCAACTGTCCCGGGACTCGGATGGACGTATTTTCCGAGTCCGAAAGGCTTGAGTCCGAGTCAAGTCCGAGTAAAAATGCATCCGAGTCTGTGACAAGTCCAAGTCGCCTAAAAATTGTACTTGAGACCGGACTCGAGTCCAAGTACCCCAACTCTACGACTCGGACCTTTTGAGTCTCGTTCAGCAAAATGAACAAATCTTTTTTCGAGTCATTTCTTTCATCAGCAAAATATAATTAAAATAAAATATATACGTAACATTAACATATAATTAAAATGTTACCTGTTACTTCCCTAAAACATCTACTGCTTACGCAAACTTTTATCACACTACAAACAAGACAAAACTATAATATATAACTATAACTATAACTATATTATCCGACAAGTTTTCATGGTTGAGTCGTTTGTTCATCACGTGACAGCCCCATAAGCTTAACCAATGCAGTGTGAGCCGGAAAAATAACTGATTAGTTCATCTCTTGAGTCTTCGGATTTGAGTTGTTCGCATGCGTGACTGAACGAATCACTCCCCGAGACGGCTTGTTCTTCCCGAGTCACATTAAAGATTCGTTCAAAACGAACAAATCGTTCAAGAACCTCATCGTGGACACGCATCCCAGAGCCTGTGCTACACAAGCTTTTGTGCTTAAAAAGTATACAAATATTTATTTTCCGGAAAAAAACAATGACCGAACGTTTTTGCTAGATAAGATCCTTCTTCCTCGGTTGGGATCGTTTAGAGCCCTTTGAAGCTGCATTTAACCTGCATTTTGGAAGTTCAAAATTGCATTTGCAGTTGCCCGCACTGCATTTGTAATTGCATTTAAATTTAAGATTTAATTAAATTCAGTTGACGTACTGGTACCAAAATATTGTAGTTTTGAATCACGCAAGCTTTTGATTCGTCCCCATTGTGTCCTTGATCAAGATGTTTAACCTCAGATTGCTCCGGCGGGACTGAACCTATAATAAGCGCACTGCAGATTGCTTTGGTTAAAAGCGTCAGCTAAATGGCTTCTTACAGTTGGTTGATGCATCTGGCGTTATCGATCTGGATGCTTAACTCTTTTTCTGATTGCTGTTTCCTTACTTAATTGTCTTTAGTGTTACACTGTAGAAAGTGTGCATATTTCGCTTCCAAACAATCTGTGCAATAAGTGCACACGTCTCTTGGTATGAATTCTAGATCCTGTGAGTCGACCGGAGGCCAGGGCACCACCTGCTATGCAGACAGACGCACGTTTGCCAGCTGCCAACAGCGTTCCCGCTTCACGCCAGCCACCACCCCCCACCGCGGAGGATGAAGAGGACGCCAACAGCTATGACTCTGACGATGCCAGTAAGATGCTAATTTGCACTGACATATGGACATGTTTGTACCCCATGGGAACCACACAGAACAAAATGGTTTACCGTGCAAGTCTTGCATCACAGATTGCATAAAATCAGCAGACATGCGCTTGAGATGGCGTTGAAGTGAGACTGTTTTTCTTTGGTGTCAGCTTTTTTCATGCCTTTGACACAATGTTGTCCACTTTCCAGCCACTCTGGGCATGTTGGAGTTCAGTCTGCTCTACGAGGAGGAGAAAAACGAACTGCACTGCAATATAATCAAAGCAAAGGTATTGTCTTTCTTCCCTAGAACAGGCTGTTTCGATGCAATCTATTTCTGCACTGGAAAAACGTTTCTGAAAGATCATGTCTCGAAGCGTTTAACCGCTAACCATGCAATTATTTCTTCTTTGGTGAAGGGTCTCAAGCCCATGGACTCCAATGGTCTGGCCGATCCTTATGTGAAATTACACTTGCTTCCAGGAGCCAGTAAGGTAGTGATCTTTAAAAGAAATCCTGCAAAATCCAAACTAGCTGCGTGTACATGCAACCAAATAAGGCCTTGGCTCAATGGGATTGAATTAAATTTCAATCAGATTGGAAAGGGGTGGTTAAGACCTTAAATACACTACCAGTCAAAAGTTTTTGAACAGTACGATTTTTAATGTTTTTTAAAGAAGTCTCATGATTTATTTGATCCAAAGTACAGCAAAAACAGTACAATTTTAAAATATTTTTACTATTTAAAATACCTCTTTTCTATTTGAATATATTTTAAAATGTAATTTCAAAGCTGAATTTTTAACATCATTACTTCAGTCACATGATTTTCCAGAAATCATTCTAATATTCTGATTTGCTGCTCAAAAAACATTTATTATTACTATTATGTTGAAAACAGCTGAGTAGAATTTTTTTCAGGTTTCTTTGAATAGAAAGTTCAGACGAACAGCATTTATCTGAAATAGAAATCTCTTGTAACATAAGAAATGTCTTTATCATCAATTCTGATCAGTTTAAAGCATCCTTGCTAAATAAAAGTATTATTTCTATTATTTCTTTCCCAAAAAAAACTCCTAGCTTTTGAGTGGTATAGTGTTTATATTTCACTTTAAAGCTTTTTATCACAGATAAATGCTGATCTTTGGATCTTTTTATTCATCAAAGAATCCTGAAAAAAAAAAAATACTCAGCTGTTTTAAATATTGATTTTAATAATAAAAGTTTCTTGAACAGCAAATCAGCATATTAGAATGACTTCCGATCATGTGACACTGAAGACTGGAGTAATGATGCTAAAAAATTCAGGTTTGATCACAAAATAAATTACATTTTAAAGTATATTCAAATAGAAAGCGGTTATTTTAAATAGTAAAAATATTTAATAATTTTTCTGTTTTTGCTGTACTTGGTGAGCAGAAGAATCTTACTGTTCAAAAACTTTTGACTGGTAGTGTAATTCAATCAATGGTAAAAAAGAAGCAGCATGTAAACATTTGAATCCAACAATCTTCTCGTTCTGATTAATGATTAATGAAAATGAGTGCATGCAAACATACCTACTATTATTTAGCTGCAGCATAAAGCTGTGTAAGTTGTACAAGAAATTGATGGATGCATGATATTTTCTCGATCTCGCAGTCTAACAAGCTAAGAACAAAGACGCTTCATACCACCTTGAACCCCGTATGGAACGAGACCCTTGTTTATCATGGCATCACTAATGAAGACATGCAGAAAAAGACTCTCAGGTAATGCACTGAAGCTTTCAGAGGTAAATAAATGGGCAACATAATCCTAATTGCTAACGGTTCACCTTAGTCATTTGCATGATGGAACAAGCTGATGTATTTTTTTTATCCATTGCATTTGCAACTTAAAGATTCTCGGAAAGCCTCACTGATGTGTTCGGTTAGAATAGTTTGCAGCAGTCGACTTAATTAAAGCAGTGACATTTCCCAGAGTGGAAAGGGTCAGCATCCGCATTGTTCCCTGGCAGGCTTTCTGTCAGTGATGAGGACAAGTTCGGCCATAATGAGTTTATCGGCGAGACACGGGTGGTCTTGAAAAAACTGAAGCTGAACCAGAAGAAGACCTTCAATGTGTGTCTCGAGAGAGTGATTCCGGTAAGCTGAAGGGGACGGTAAACCGTTCTGTACAAAGTTTATTGTAATGGGGTCATTCATAAAGTTTGGTGGATTTTGGACTGAACAGGTTTGTTAAAAAAATGTAGTATAATCTAATAATCCTGACCAAATATTTTACATTCGGTGTAGGAAAATGTATTCTTTTGACATTTTTTAAAGATGCAACATGGATTTTAATGCTTCAATGTTTTAAAATGAAGCCCATGTGTCTGCAGTGAATGGGTGCCGTCAGAATGAGACTCCAAACAGCTGTTAAAAACATCACAATAATCCACAAGTAATCCACACCACTCCAGTCCATCAGTTTACATCTTGAGAAGTGAAAAGCTACATGTTTGTAAGAAACAAATCAATCATTAAGCCATTTTTAACTTCAAAACGTTGTTTCTGGCTTAAATATGGGTCCATAATCCACAATAACACTTCCTCCAGTGAAAAACTGGTCTCGTCTGAATCAGAAGAGAAATATGCACAGATCAAACACTGTTTACAAGTCTGAAATACAGGGTTTGTACAGATAGTGTAAAATGAAATTCCAGGACTTTCAAAGACTTTTCAAGCAATACTTTGATTTTCAAGGACTTAAAATCAGAGATCTCACTTACGTCTATTTCAGATTCTAAAAAAGAGAAATTGATGAATAAAAATATACTAATAAAGGCAAAAATAAAATGAGACACATGCAAAGTATTACTACTAAAGTATTACGAAGTATGCTACGCTTTTACTATAGTAAAACCACAGTTAATTTTTTTTAAGGGATTTGTGTTTGTGTATACTTTATTTCTTTGTTTTGTTTTATAACTGTACAGCATTAATTGTTTGATATTGTTTACTGTTTAAGAAAAACAAACAAACAAACAAAAATTTCGTGAAAACGCTCCGAATCAAATGATTCGTGATCCGCGCTCTGAAGTCCCGATCTGAATAATGATTCGAGAACGTAATTGAAATCATTTGGTTTAGTTTAGATGGGGACTTCAAATCGCGTACTGCGAATCATTTGATTTGAATCATTCGATTCACAAAATGATTCCCGAACCCGTTCCGATCTGAATCAAATGATTCGCGCTCCGAAGATCCGATCTAAATCAAATGATTCGCGATCCACGCTCTGAATAATGATTCGCGAACCATCATTTCAGATCAGGACTCGGAGCGCGGATCGCAAATCATTTGACTTCGATCGGAACATTGCGTAATAGGAATCATTTGGTTTAGTTTAGATCGGGACTTCAAATCGCGTACTGCGAATAATTTGATTTAAATCATTTGATTCACAAAATGATTCCCGAACCCGTTTCGATCTGAATCAAATGATTTGCGCTCCGAAGATCCGATCTAAATCAAATGATTCGCGATCCACGCTCTGAATAACGATTCGCGAACCATCATTTCAGATCAGGACTTGGAGCGCGGAGCGCGAACGTTCAACTCACTAATTCACAAAATGACTAACGAACCCGTTCCGATCTAAATCAAATGATTCGCGATACGCGATTTGAAGTCCCGATCTGAAACAAATGATTCGCGATACGCGATCCGATTGTAGCGCTTTGAAACAGTGAATCGTTTTGCGACGCAATGGTTCAACTGAGTCAGAGGTTCGAAAAGCTCCGTTTCAGCCATCACTACGTGCTTTTTAAAATTGTTACTATGTTGAAATTCGAAAATGAATGACTATTTTGATTTGATCTGTTTTTTAGTAGTGAATCGCTTGAAATGAATGATCGAAGTCACGAGTTTGAATCAATCGGAGAGGTTCCAGCATAAATGACTCAGTTGATTTGATTCATCTGTTCCTCTTTTCGCATCTTCAGCCATGTTTACACGACACTGTCAGTACTATTACTTGCTTAGCTTGATTGCTTTCTGACATTAACTAAAATAAACGAAAAAGGTATGATGTTTCTTGAATTATGTGAAAAGATATGTGCTTATTGACCAAATTAAACACTTTTTTTTAGATACATTGCATTTCAATAAATCAAGCACTTTTCAAGTACCTCTTCAGGAATATTGCTATTTTCAAGGGTTTTCCAGGCCTTAAATTTCAAAAAAGTAAAAATTAAGTACTTTAAGCACGTTGTACGAACCCTGGAAACAGTTTTTAGTTAAATATGTTGATAGATTTGATGTGAGAGAACAACAGGAGATGGACTTTTTCACTAGAGAAAGTGTTGTTATGGATTATGGATGTTATAATGATGGATTTAATTCATACAAACAAGACATTAATTGATGGACTGGAGTGGTGTGGATTACTTGTGGATTATTGTAATGTTTTTATCAGTTATCTGTTTATACTCTCACCCATTCTCTACAGAGGATCCATTGGTGAGTTATGTCAAAGAGAACAAGTAGAAGTATATACTACTATTTAAAATTGCAAATTTAGAAATATGTTACCTTTATTTCAAAATGAAGATGAGATAACATGGGAAGGAATGACCTAGTTTGACTTTGCAATGTAGTAAACTGATTGTGTTTAACACCTGGTACGCAGGTAAGACGTACTGCTGGTGGAGGTGCATCTCGTGGCATGGCGCTCTATGAGGAAGAGGTAACTGCATCATACATTTTGAGAATTAAATATGACGGTAAATACAGCACTGTAGTATTCCCAAAAAAAGCATTATCATTTTTGTCCTTCGAGCTTCTCGTCTGGCTGTCGCATCAGGCATTTAACCTCCGTTTCTCCTTGTTGAGCTGCATCTGTACACCTGCGTGCATTATAAGTCACTTTGGTTAGAAGGATCGCCTAAATGATTGATCTGTTAATTAGTGTCCACAAGAAGATACATGGGTTTACTCATCTTTCATGCGGCCTTTTTAGTTGAAGGATGATGCAGAGGCAGAGGAGAGGGGACGTATCCTGATTTCCCTCACCTACAACAGCCAACAGGGTCGTCTGATTGTGGGTGTAGTTCGATGTGCTCATCTGGCAGCGATGGACTCGAATGGCTATTCGGATCCCTTTGTAAAGATGCAAGTATTATTATAAAAGCACCAGAAGTGTAACTAGAATGTTGTCTGTGAGAAGAATCATTTGCTTGTTGGATTGTTTTGTAACATTAGGCTTATTTAACATGCTGTGTGCTTTGTGTCTCTAAATTTTCATACTGTTTTTCAGTTACTTGAAGCCTGACATGGGAAAGAAAGCGAAGTGTAAAACTCAGATCAAGAAGAAGACCCTTAACCCGGAGTTTAATGAGGTACTCTTTCTTTCTTTCTCTAGCGATAGGACCCGAAGTGAGCGTCTTGACACGCTCGACACTGACGTGACACCATGACAGTGCTTTAATACGCTCTGACACTATAATGAAAGGAAGTTTTTTTTGGCATATATCTTATGAAATGGACCTGTCATGGGTTCTTTTGTGATTTCAGGAGTTCAGCTATGAAATTAAGCACGCTGAACTGGCAAAGAAGACTTTGGATGTCTCTGTCTGGGATTATGACATGGGAAAATCTAATGATTTCATAGGTGAGAAATACACATATAAGACCCAACAACATATTATATTGGCCAATAGTTAACCCCAAAATGAAAATTTGCTATAATTTACTTATTCAAGATGGCCCAGGCCATTCAAAATGTAGAAAAGATTGTTTGTTCATCAGAACAGATTAGGAGAAATGCAGCATTGCATTGCTGTGATTGCATTGCAGTGAATGGGTGCCGTCAGAATGAGAGTCTAAAACAGCTAATAAAAACATCACAATAATCCACACCACTCCAGTCCATCAATTAACATTTTGAGAAGACAAAAGATGTGTGTTTGTAAGAAGCAAATTCATCATTAAGACATGTTAACTTCAAATTTGTGCTTTTGACCAAAATACGAGTCCTTTACCCAGTTGTCTGCTCTGAATCAGGGGAGAAATCTGCACAGAACAAGCACCGTTTACAAGCCAAAACAGTCCTAAACAAATATGTGGGTGTAATGTGAGAGGACAACAGAAGATGGACTTTTTTACTTATTATGGACTCGTATTTTGGCCAGAAGCAACAGTTTGGAGTTTAATAAGCCTTAATGATGGATTTGTTTCTTACAAACACATAGCTTTTCTCTTTACAAGATGTTAACTGATGGACTGGGGTGGTGTGGATTACTTGCGGATTGTTGTGATGTTTTTATCAGCTGTTTGGACACTCATTCTGACGGCACCCATTCACTGCAGAGGATCCATTGCTGAGCAAGTGATGTAATGCTACATTTCTCTAAATCTGTTTTAATGATGAAACAAACTCATCTACCAGGGCTCTACACTTCCTTTTCTTTTTAAAAAATTTAGCAGCACAGTTAAAAGTTTAGGAGCACCTTCTAATCAATAATCCAAAAATCTGATCAATAATTAGCCTTCCCATTACGAGATGATATTTAACTCCTTAAAGTGATTTACAGGGATTTTGTTTTTACCTTTGTAATAACATTTTTCTAACTTTTTTAAAAGTATGTCTTCTTTTATGTCAAATTTAAAAAAATATATATACAGTCATGTGAAAAAGTTAGGACACCCTATTGAATTCCATGGGTTTTCCATATCAGGACATCATTTAAAAAAAAAAAAAAAAAAAAACTGGTCCTTGGCTGGTCGTAAAATTTCAAAAATAAATCCTCATGAACAACAACGCATTACAAATTGCATTGTGTCATTATTTACTGAACAAACATAAAGCCAAAATGGAAATGCCATGCGTGACAAAGTTAGGACACCCTTACTGTTAACATTGGAATTAAGAGGGTAAATAACAGTCAAGCACTGCTAATTAAACACCTTTGATTAACTGATCTTCAGCAAGTCTGAGCACCTCTATAAAAGCATAAGCTTTGGCAGTTTGCTGGTCTGGTGACTTCAGGTGTGTGTTAACACAATGCCAAGGAGGTAAGACATCAGCAATCATCTTAGAGAAGCAATTGTTGCTGCCATCAATCTGGGAAGAGTAATACGGCCATTTTCAAACAATTTGAAGTTTATTCACAAGTGGAAGACATTTAAAACAAACACCTCTCCTTCCAGGAGTGGACGTCCCAGAAAATTCAACCTAAGATCAGACCATGTAAAGCTCAGAGAGCAGATGGCAGACAACCCAAGAACTACACCTCAGACTCTACAGGCCTCAGTTAACATGTTAAATGATAAAGTTCATGACAATACCATTAGAAAAATATGGGACAAAAATGGCATGTTTGGAAGGCTTGGCAGAAGAAAGCCTCTTCTATTTAAAAAAAAAAAAGCCCAAAACATTGCAGCACAGTTTAGGTCTGCAAAGTTGCATCTGAACAAAACACAAGTCTTCTAGAATAATGTCCTTTGAACAGATGAGACTGAAGATGTTTGCCATAATGCACAGCGCCAAGTTTGGTGAAAACCTAAAGAGCATATCAGCACAAACACCTCATACTGAAAGACAAGCATGCTGGAGGAGGGCTGATCATTTTGGGCTTGTTTTGTAGTCACAAGACCTGGGCACCTCACAGTCATTGAGTTGGCCATGAACTCTTCTGTGTATCAAAATATTCTAGAGTCAAATGCGAGGGCATCTGTCCGACATCTAAAGTTGGGCCAAAATTGGGTCATGCAACTGGACAAAGAAAAGAATCGAGGTGTTGCAATAGCCCAGACAAAGTCCAGAGCTCATCCTGACTCAAATGCTGTGGTGAGAGCTGTGCATAAGCAAATGCCCACAAACCTCAATAAACTGGAGCAACGTCAAAAAAAATGTGGTCCAGATTCCTCCAGAACGATGTGAGAGACTGATAAAGTCACACAGAAAATGAATGCTTCAAGTTATTGCTGCTAAAAGTGGATCTACAGGCGATTGACTCATTTCGGTGTCCTAACTTTGTCACACATGGCTTTTCCATCTTGGCTTTATTTTTGTTAAATAAATAATGACACAGTGTGATTTGTCATGTAACGATGTTTATCTGAGGATTTATTTTCCAAATTTTAAGACCTGCCAAGGACCAGATCATTTTTTATTATGTCCTGATACAGAAAACCATGAAATTCAACTTTTTCACATGACTGTATATTTTATAGCTAAAAAAAGCTTTTTAAACGGTCTAATTAAAACAACAGAAGTAGAATAAGAAGAATAAGTTACCAATCAAATGAAGTCAGTATTAACAAAATTAATTTGTACTTACAGAAGAACTCAAAAAGTGTATTTTTAGATGTATAATGAGGCTCAGAGGTTGCATGAATGCAATTAAATTCATAAATTCATGTTTTAAATATAGAAATATTAAATTATTTAAATAACTGAAAAGATACTTTAAAGCGGCAAGTCACTGATTTAATTACTGAATCATTCATTCATTTGATTCATTTGAACGGCTGATTCATTCAGTAATAAAGCAAGTGACTTTATGATTGGGAAATTAAATCATTGACTCACTAGATTTGTTTTAAAATGCACGTTCATTCATAAAACACTGCTGTGTTTAAATGGAGATGTGCAGCGGCTCAGTTGTGATTTGTTTCAAACTCAACGATGAAACATAGCAAAATCAGGCAACAGTGTTATAATCAGACAATGTAAGTTACTTAATATTAACTTCTTGTTTATTTAACTGTTGTATTAAATCAATATCACATTTACAAACTCCCGCATAATCATTAAAAGCTGTCACACATCGTGATTTCACAAAAACTACAATCAACGAAGCTTTTGACACTGCACAATGAATCTCTTATTTACACTCTCTCTACAATGTTTATGAAAGGATTTGTGAGATATGTTTGTGATGCATTACTCAACGTTGCAAAAACACATAGAAACCTTTGAAGCTCCCCTCAGTGCAAACACAAATATGCTGATCGGGTCAGTTGCACTGGTGCTCATAAATCACAGTAGTTTTCAAGAGCCCTGTCTACTGTACATCTTGGATGGCTTTGAATGAAGACATTTTCAGCATTTTTTTTTTTGGGGTGAACTGTTCCTTTAAAATCCTCATACGTCTCGTCCACACAGGTGGCTGCCAGCTTGGTATCACAGCTAAGGGCGAATGTCTGAAGCACTGGTATGAATGTCTGAAGAACAAGGACAAGAAGATCGAACGCTGGCACGTTCTGTTGAATCAAAACAACGTTGAGGCGGATGACTGAGGTGTCGTATCTCCGAAGATATGACGGTATACGGTTCCATCTTCCAAAGTAATCTTGCTTCCAAGCTCGAACTGCTGATAATGTTTTCTTTTCATTCAGAAAAAAATCCTTTGTCTTTGCCTCTCCTGAAACCCTGTGATTAGCTATAGTGGTCCAACCGAGAAAAAACTAGAAAACCTTGTTTTTTTTGGTGGGGAAAATTTTTTTTTTCACTCAGTAAATGCCTTAAAGAACAAAACCTCATGAATACAGATGTGACGCAAATATATTAGTCATCAAACCCTGCAACCAAATATACTCAAGGACACTGGGGGGAAAAAAATGGCATGTGAAATGCTATGGTACACTCTATTGTTTGTATTAGAAATATATGCATATGTCTTTCATTCATGTTTCTGTTTCAATCAGCGTGTCACAGATAAGGAAGACTGTGTTTAAAACAAATTGTGAATATAAAGTTTAGAAAAGTATTAGCGTTGTATACAGTCAATGACAGGTTGTTTAAGTTCAGTATTGCTTCAACTACATATGGAAATGTGCTGTTGTTATGTGCATGGAATTCATGGATGTATTCTCTGATTATACGTTATTGTCATTGCTAAGTTTGAGTTTGTTTCATGTTTACAGGTGTTGTTGATTTACAATACCCAATAAAGTGTTCTCAGCTATCGCTTATGAATCAGTGATGTGAATTGCTTATGAATCTTTATGGAAACTGGAACAAAGGTGATCAGGTGAACTCTGTGGATTGTCTCTGGTACGTGGCGTCATGCGAAGGCTGGTTTTTTTTTGGTGTTGTGTCTGATGTTAGTATACTATCTTTCAAGGTCATGTTCTTTAAAATCATTCCCAAAGGTCTGACCTTCGAACACTGACGAGAAATTAGACGTCCCTGGGTCTTTCATCTATTCCTGTCATTCCTATTTACTTACATCATTATGTAATGGATTAACTCAGTGTCCCGTTTAGGTTGACAGGACACTTCTTTGCAACAGGAATTTCAAAAATATTGACTTATTTTAAATTTACAAGTCCAAAGTCCAAAGGTGGATGTTGTTTATTTTTTTTTTTTTAACATCATCACATATTTTTGTAGGCCAAAGCACAGCAGTAATGCCTTCTTGTTATTTTTTAAACCTTTTACTAGTCTTGAAGAAGGCAGTTGCTAACAAGTGTCTGAATGGGTCTACAGAGCTGGGTAGGAACGGATTACATGTAATCTGTATATTACATTGTAACTAGATTAAATTACATTTTAAAATACTTGTAATCAGACTACAGTTACTTTTTTATGGATTACATGATTGCATATTATTTACACAATAGCAGTAAATTAATCTGATCCTCTTTCACCTAACATTTTTATTTGACATACCTCTGAGATTTGAAAATAAATATTTTAATAATGAAGTATCATTTTTTTTTAGTAAACGTTTTATTTTGATTCATTTAAAAAAAAATAATAATTTAACATTTTTATGATTTATTGGCTTATTAGTTATTAGCTTTTCATTAAACTTTCTGCAGTTCCAAATTGTGAATATAAAGGTTAGAAAAGTATTAGCGTCGTATAAGTCAATGACAGGTCGTTTAAGTTCAGTATTGCTTTAACTACATATGGAAATGTGCTGTTGTTATGTGCATGGAATTATGGAATAATGAAGTATCACTTTTTTCAGTAAACGTTTTATTTTGATTCATTTAAAAAAAAAAAAAAATTAATTTAACATTTTTATGATTTAGTTATTAGCTTTTCATTAAACTTTCTGCAGTTCCTTGACAAACCCAGTTTGACCTTGATGGAATGTAACGTTTAATGCACTTCATGTTGTTGATTACACAGTGTTCCTACTTAAATTTGTACTTAATTGTGACTTTTTGAAATGTAAGGCCTGGAAAACCCTTGAAAATAATATTTCTGAAGAGGTAGTTTAAAAGTGCTTATATTGTTGAAAGACAATGTATCTATAAAATAAGTGTTTAATTTTGTCAGTAAGAACATATCTCTTACCACAAAAAAATCATACCTTTTTCGCTTCTTTCAGCTGATGTCAGAAAACAAACGAGCGAAGCAAGTAGTAGTACTGAAAAGAGGAACTGATGAATCAAATCAATTGAGTCATTTACGCTGGAACGGCTGCAATTGATTCAATCTCAAGCTCGTGACTTCGTTCATTCATTTCAAGCGATTCACTATCAAAAACATTTCTACAAATCGCTTGTAATGATTTTAAAAAGCATGTGAAACTAAACTTTTCGAAACTCAGAATCAATTAAACCACTGCGTCGCAAAATGATTCACTGTTTCGAAGCGCTCGGATCGCGTATCGCGAATCATTTGTCTCAGGCTGCGACTCCAAATCGCGTATCGGGAATCATTTGCTTTAGATTAGAACGGGTTCGTGAATCATTTCGCGAACTGAATGATTCAAATCAAATGATTCGCAATCCGCGCTCCGAGTCCTGATCTGAATAGATGGTTCGCGAATCATTATTAAAATCGGGACTTCAGAGCGCTGATCGCGAATCATTCGATTCAGATCAGGACTTTGGTACGGGTTCGCGAATCATTTGTTTAAGATCGGGATTTCGCTAATCTTATTTTCTGATTTTTTTCTTAAACAGTAGAAAACATCAATCCATTAAGGCACAGTTATAAAAACAAAATAAAGAAAAACTTGTACAATAAAGGAAAAAAGTATATAAAAATAGAAATCCCCAAAAATTTGAGAATTAAAGAAAATTAACTATGGTTTTACTATAGTAAAAGTGTAGCATACTTTGTAATACTTTAGAACTAATACTTTGCATGTGCTTCACTTCATTTTTGTCATTATTTATTAGTTTATGTTTGTTTATCTATTACTCTTTTTAGAATTTTAAATAGAAGACATTGTTCGATAAGTGAGATATCTCTAATTAAACTCCTTGAAAATAAGAAGTAGTGCTTGATAAGTCCTTAAAAGTCCTGGAATTCATCTTACAGTATCTCTTTGTATTTTTATATCAATATGGTACAAAATTATCCTATTTAAATCAATGTGAAAAACGAGACAGGTCAAAAGTAATCTAAAAGTAGTCTGATTATATTATCTAACATGTGTAATGAAATGGTTTATGTTACTAACTACAATTTTTGTTATGTAATTTGAAATCAGTTATGGATTACGATTTGGAAGTAATCTACCCAGCTCTGCAGGACATGAAACTTTTACAAGCCAAACTGGTCAACTTTAAAGGCAAAGAGTTGCCAGACCCTTAAAGGAACACTCCACTTTTTTTGAAAATAGGTTCATTTTCCAACTCCCCTAGAGTTATACAGATGTGTTTTACCGTTTTTGAATCCATTCAGCCGATCTCCGGGTCTGGCGGTAGCACTTTTAGCATAGCTTAGCATAAATCATTGAATCCGATTAGACCATTAGCATCTCACTATAAAATGACTAAAGAGTTTAAATATTTTTCCTATTTAAAACTTGACTCTTCTGTAGTTGCATCGTGTACTAAGACTGGCGGAAAATGAAAATTTGCGATTTTATAGGCCGATATGGCTAGGAACTATACTCTCATTCCGGCGTAATAATCGAGGAACTTTGCTGCCGTACCATGGGTGCAGCAGGCGCAATGATATTACGCAGCCGTCAACTCTGCTGGCTGCAATTCTGCATCTGAGCATATTTAAAAAAAAAAAGTGGAGTGTTCCTTTAAAGGTGGCGATGAAGTCGTGCGACTGTAGTGTAGTTTTTTTTTATAGCCTACTTTTCTACTTCTGGCGTGTATTTAGGCTTCGAAAATCATAAAAGTTATGTTAATTTGATAATGACAGAAAATCATAAACTTTTGTTGATCACAGAGCTTATTTTGGAAAAAAAAAATCCTATAAGAAAAATCCCATTGGTATGTCATCAGTGCAGCATAGTATAAAGTGATTTTTAAGCCAAAGGTTTCCTGTAAGTAGGCTGGTGTACCTGAAAATGTAAACATTGGCACTGTGTGGCAGTATCAAACATTGTTCTGTTTGTTTAAAGGGGTCATCAGATGCCCATTTTCCACAATCTGATATGATTCTTTAGAGTCTTAATGAAAAGTCTATAATATACTTTGGCTAAAAATTCTCAATGCTAGTGTAAAACAACACCCTTTTTACCTTGCCAAAATCAGCTCTGCAAAAATCATCTCATTCTGGTTGAGTCTGCTTTAAATGCAAATGAGCTCTGCTCGCCCCGCCCCTCTCTTCTCTCTGTGGTGTGATGAGCCTGTTTACTTTAGCCGCTAAACTAAACTAAACTAGCACATTATTAGGAAAGGCGATCGCAAAGATTCATAAAAAAAACCCTTATACTCACTTCTGCTGTAAGTGAAGCTGGATCACAAATGATTTGTGCAAACATAGACGGATATATGTAGATCAGGAGGCGCATTCCCTTCACAAACAAATGTAATCCACTGCATCTTCAGCGGCTCAGATGTCGGGAGTAAATGATGACCACTATGTTCATTATTACATCCAGCAACACAACACCTCAACCGCTCAATCGGAGATATGCTTGTCTAACTTACATCCCTGCTCCGGCATTGAAACAAAGAGGGTGGACTGTTACAGCTGATCTAAGGTAAGACGCTCATGTCAATCAACTATCGTGGGAGCGGCCTCTGTCGGTGTGACGTCACACGTCGATTTGAAAAAGGGGATTTTACAGATTAATTAAAAACCACTGCATGGATTTTTATCATTATAGGGTAGATTTGTACATACACTGCCAACACACATTAATGTTCAAACAACATGTAAAAGTGAACTTAGCATGCGATGACCCCTTTAAACATCTTGATTGGTTGACACAGCAATGCTGACTTAACCAATGGTGGGAGTTTGGAGGCGGGGTTATCTGTTTGTCTGACCAATGGCAGGTGTTTGGGGAAACCTGTTGGAAAACATAATTCTTAAAAAAAAATTTGACAGCGCTAATGGCGCAGAAATAACACACATTACCTTTAAAGACACAAAAATAACCTCACTCGACATATTATGCTAATATTCAGAATAAGTCCATTTTCCATGTGCCTTTCTTTAGGCTGTTTTGAATGAATATCCATTACCCGGCACTGAAGAACGAAAAAAGCACATTAAAAAAAATCCCAGCTCACCGGGGTTTTGACTGTAATGGCGTAATTGCAATTACTCCAAATTGAGCTAACAGTCAGTTTAAGTATTCCTCCGAGAGCATTCTACCTTTTAGTAAAGTAATTGCTGAAAGCAAACGGATTTAGCTTCTCATTTGATAGCAATCTTGCAATTTTCTTTAGTTTCCTCAAGCTTGTGTTTTTCCTCATTTGACGGATGTTGGAATTACATTTACCAGTGGAAGTACCACCAATAAAAGCGCTGTAATGGTTAACTGATCAGGACAGCATCCAATAGTGACAGGGCAGAAACTTTGTGCGAATCAGGCGAGGTCTGCGCCAATCAGCGCAGGTGGACACGTACGACAAACTCAGGTGACCTTTGCATCCACATGTAAACACTGCAGCCTCCTGCATCAATGTAAATAGGTGGAAAATTAATATTCCTAGACAGAGAAAAACTGGGATATACAATGGCAAGTTGGCTGGTTTCTAACTTGGTTAGGAACTGAAAGATAATATATTATTTAAAATGCAATGATAATCTGAAACTCACTGACATGAGCAATTCAAATTATTATTATTATGGAAAATCTGACATCAAATTTATTTAGCATGCCTGAAGTTTTTTTTATTTTTATTTTTTTTTAATGGAACTTGATGTTATGACATGTGAAATATTCTGGACGGTCAGCAGAATGAAAAAATGAGGAACCGAAACGAATTTTTTCTTTACGATTTTTGTGACAGCTGCAGTTTCACAGAGAGAACAGGAATTGCCCATAAGGAATATGTTTGCTATTAATATGCAATAATAAAAGTAATTATTTTAGAGACCTGTTTTGCATAAATACGCGAATGCAAAATATGCTTTGTGGCTAGTAATACATTTTTATGACTTGTAAATTGAATTTATGTGCAGACAGCATGCTAAATAAGCACGTAATAATATATTTAATAAAAATTGAATGCACGGAATAAAAATGCTGACCTAACTTAACCTGAAGAAATAAATGTAATAGTTTTGGATCGCATGTTTCTTTCTCCTCCCACATGGAATTTGAATCGTTTTGTCACGTTGTAAAGAATCATTTCATCATGACTAACAAGATATTAAATGTTTACTGCTGAGGGCATTGTTGACACTAATAAAAAATGATAGTGATCAGCCGGAGAGATAATTATACTCATGTGAACCCAGGAAAGGGGAGGGTTTACAATTTAATATCCATCTTTGATGTACATGTGTGTGCAGACGTATGCGCTTCGAAGTCTGTATTTACCAAAGACACGTCCCCTTGTGTCATCCCACCCCCGTCTGTTCTGATGTGGCCACGAGCCACAATGCACAGGAAATCCCACATTTGGATCAGAGTATAAATAAGGAGGGGTTGAAGCATGCTCTTTGCCAGAGATGAGGGGTTGAAAACCCAGTGACTCTGCAGCACCTCTGGCTATTCATTCATTCATTCATTCATTCATTCATTCATTCATTCTAAAAACATCAAATTGTTGTGCAGTTTTTGACTTTGCAATAAAAATGCAAAGCAATCATATTTTACAGGCAGTTTTATACCTTTTGGTGCTGTTTCATGCTTGTTTCGGTGATAATACCGACACTTTCTGTATTTGGACTAGATCCACTTCGGGTGGGCAAACACAGTTTGCATTTCTCCAAAGGACTCAGATGTCTCTTGTCTTGTATGACAGCATCTGGAACAAAAACAACAGCCTTTTTAGCTGCATAACAAGTGATGAGCAATCTGTGATTGAGAGCTACCTGTCCAGGTGTTGGGAAGACAGTTCATTCTCAAAGACCCTTGATGAACGATTTGATATCAGTGAGCTAATCAAACCTCACGGCCCCTGTGAGACTGCAGGCATTACGGAGGAATTTACAGCATCTGTACGGAGGGCCAGAGACCTGATGAGTGTTGAACCTGATGGATCCGAGCACCAGGACGGTGGAGAAAGTTCCAGACAGACGCTGCACCGATCAAAGCGAGCGTGGATGATTCCAGGGACTTTGTGGTGTGGCTCAGGAAATAAGGCTACTGCCTTTACAGACCTGGGTAAGTAGGATTATATCAATCAATCAGTTAATGTAATGAATTATAAAGTTAGATTTTATGTATTTATGCATATTTCATGAAACATACACTACCAAAAGTTTTGAACAGTAAGTTTTTTAATGTTTTTTAAATAAGTCTCTTCTGTTTTCTATTTGAATATATTTTAAAATATAATTAATTCCCGCGATCAAAGATACAATATTTCAGCATCATTACTCCAGTCTTCAGCGTCACATGATCCTGCAGAAACCATTCTAATATGCTGATTTGCTGTTTAAGAAACATTTATTATTATTATTATTATTATTATTATTATTATGATTAATGAGTACATTTTTTCAAGATTCTTGAATAAAAAGACCCAAAGATCAGCATTTATCTGATTTTTTTTTTAGGGGGGGGGGGGGGGGTTCTGAAGGATCATGTGACTGGAGTAATGATGCTAAAAATTAAACTTTGAAATCACAGGAATAAGTTACATTTTAAAATATATTCAATTAGAAAACAGTTATTTTAAATAGTAAAAATATTTCAAAATTTTACTGTTTTTGCTGTAAATATTGTGATTTTAATTTTATTTATTAAATTAATTATTTTTGGAATGTATAATAATAATTGGTCCAATGGTCTCAGATTGATTTTTCTTTTCTTTTTAGATTTTTTTTTTTTTTACTTTTTAGAATTTTGTGGAGGAAAAAACAACAAATAGGAAAGGAAAGTTATGACTTTATGTATCTTTTTTAAAAACTACATTTTAGATAATATAATTTGTAATGAAATAAGAAGTTTAAAAATAAAAAATATTTACATAAAGCTAGTTATGCACATGTAAATTAAATTGGTAATTCAACTATTGGAATAAAAAATAAATAAATTTCTTTACCTTTTCTTTCATCTTCTGCAGGTGTCTTTGAAGATACAGATAAATGCTGCAGAGAGCACGACCACTGCAAAGACACCATCCCCTCTTTTTCGTACGACCACGGTGTCTTCAACACAAACATCTTCACTTTATCTCACTGTGACTGTGATAACAGGTATGTCTTATAGAGCGGGAAACATGAGCATCACTTTCCTGTTGAGACTACAGCTCCATAGTGTTCATTTGTGTAACATGAGACATGTCCAACATAACCAGAGAGTTATTTCACTGAGCGAGCGTCTCGGATTACTGTATCTTATGACATTGTAATCAGGCCTTGTGACACCAATTCAGGTTCCGCCGCTGTCTCCTGGGTGTTAATAATACCATATCCAACCTTGTGGGCTACGGATACTTCAACGTGCTAAAGATGCGCTGCTTCGAGTTCTCTCAGCAGATGCAGTGTGCCAAGAGAACGTGGTGGGGAATGTACGTATTCGGTTTCATTCGACTCAGCTCTTTTCTGTTGCAAAACATTCGGACCTTTCAGAAAATAAAAGCAACGATAAAAGTAAAACAAGACCTTGAACATGCCAAATTAGGAAGTAGAGAGATTTGCACGTTACAATTCAAAAGTTTGGTGTTTGTAAAACTGTTTAATGTTAGAAATAAATATTTATTTGATTAAAAATGCGGTAAAATTGTGAAATATTATTTAAATTTAAATTTAATTTAAATTTAAACTCTTTTCTATTTAAATATATTTTAAAATGTAATTTATTTCTGTGATCAAAGCTGAATTTTCAGCATCATTACTCCAGTCTTCAGTGTCACATGATCCTTCAGAAATCATTCTAATATGCTGATTTGCCGCTCAATGTTGAAAACATTTGTGCTGTTTCATATTTTTGTGGAAACTGTGATACATTTTATTCCAGGAGTCCAAAAGAACAGTATTTAATCAAAACAGAATCTTTTGTAACATTATAAACGACTTTACTGTCACTTTTGATCAATGCAATGCATCCTTGCTGAATAAAAATTTCTCAAAAAAATGAATGGATGTTGTGCACACACTTCAAAGAACCTTTATACAGGTCAAAATGCAAAAGGTTTAAAACCTTTTAATGTCAGACACAAAAACAAGCAAAAAGTTTGCTGTACTTTGGAAATTTGGCACTTTAGTGCGATTTGTACATACTGTAATCTCTGAGCACATATTGTTGTGTACACATTTACAGAACCTTGTTGTTTTTCTCATTGGCAGGTGTGCAATTTATGAGCTTGCTCAATACGCTGTGGTGAAAGATGCAGCAAACTACACCGACACACTCCCAGAACAAGACATGGAGACGCTGGAAACGAGTTTTCACCAAGCCATCACTCTGGGACAAAACCAGGTCACCAAAAACACAGAAGAATCTATCACCATACGAGATTCCAAGAGCGGTAGTGAAGAACCGAGTCCAGTTTCGACATCGCCAGGGCCATCTGTTACAACACTGCAGTCCCGGAAATCTGAAGCTTCCGTACTTCCAACAGACCCACCAAAGATAACAGACAGACCACAAAAAGGTGAACTAAACTAAATATTACTCATATCAGATCTGTTGTAAATCAACCAAATTAGGAATCTTGTAAAAGCTTCACTTTTTTTGGTTTCATAGGCAAGTTTGAGATGTGTGGACTTTACAGAAACCTGGATTCATGCCATCTACAGATCCCAGCTTTACAGGAGAAATTCGGTTTGCGAAACCCTGGCATGAGAACCCTTTATCATTGTAACTGTACAACCAGGTGAATACACATTCGATATATACACCCAAATTCGCTAGATACCAACTATCTATCTGCTCACCTTCAGGCCATGAGCTTGTTTCTTCATTAGAACAGATTTGCATCACTTGCTCACTTTGCAGTGAACGGGTGCCGTCAGAATGAGAGTCCAAACAGCGGATAACAACGTCACAATAATTCAAAAGTAATCCACACCACTCCAATTCATCAGTTAATATCCTTGTGAAGTAAAAACCTGCATGTTTGCAAGAAACAAATGCATCAAGACATTTTTAACCTAAAACGAGTCTTTTATTCATAATACTGCTTTCTCCAGTGGAAAAAAGGTCTGCGTATGGAGGATGAGAAATGACTTAAGTATAAATAAATGCATAAATAAATAAATAAATGTAGAAATACATCAATAAATGCATAAATAAATAAATGACTTAAGTATAAATAAATAAATGCTTAAATAAATAAATACTAAAATAAATAAATAAATGTAGAAATAAATGAATAAATAAATACATGAGAAATAATTAAATAAATAAATGCAGATATGCTTAAATGAATGAATAAATAATTTTGGCAAAAGTGTCATTTTTAATTGTGCTATTTTTGTATTGAAAACAGAAAAAGGTAGTCACTTGGTGCATGATCTCTATCATTTGCTATTAAACGCAAATCATTAGCAATGATACTTAAAAAACCCACCATATTTAACTGAACTAGTAGTATCTGCAGTAGTACAGGCATAACGATAACAATCCTGTTTAACCAATCCTGCATTGAGAGAGGTTAGGACCGCCTACCTTATTAACATACGGACACAGAAATACATAAATAAATTAATGTAGAAATGTATGAATAAATGTAAAAATAAATAAATGTAGAAATACATAATTAAATCTAGAAATACATAAATAATTGTAGAAATAAATGTAGTAAAACACAAATGGTACAAAAATAGCACAATTAAAAATGACACTTTTGACAAAAAATATTTATTTATTTCATTAATATGCATATCTGCATTTATTTATTTATTTATTTATGCATTTACTTATTTAATTTATTTCAGCATTTATTTATGTATTTCTATATTTATTTATTCATTTCTGCATTTATGTATTTATTCATTTATTTATTTATTTATACTTAAGTCATTTCTTCATTTATTTATTTAAGCATTTGATTATTTATTCATTCATTTATTTATTTATTTATACTAAAGTAATTTCTCGTCCTCCATAGCTGTGAGCCTTAGTGCTCAGTTCTGATTTTGGCACAGATCCATTTTTTATTTTTTTTTATAGCTGTTCACATTGTTGTTTTAAATGTGGTCAATATCAGATGTCCAGTGTAAACAGATCAGTTCTGAACTGACCCACATGCGAAAAACCCCCCAATATGAACAGCGTTGCCAGGTTTTCACAATAAAATCCACCCAATTGCTTCTCAAAACTATTCCAAAACTAGCCCAGTCACGTTCTGGGGTGGTAAGTATCGCATTAGTGGGGTTGCTTAAACCCACAGAGTTGAAACACAACTTGCGGCTACAGTGAAAATGTAGCCCAATTCCGCAGGAAAAATGAGGACTTGGCAACACTCGTGCAGCGGGCCAATTATGCGTTTATTTATAGTGTGATCTGCTGCAGAAGCCAACAAAAGTATGCGCAGGCAATATAAAAAATGTGACAGAAGAATTTTGAAACTATTATGATATGAGCCTTCATCATTTGCTTGGATATAGAGTTGTCACTGTAATACTTACAGTATGAGTTTAGAGTGAAAAAAAATCACATGAATTTCGATATGACTGTTCACACTGCGGGCGCATTGCAAAACATCTGATGTGTATCAGATTTAGGACCACATATCAGAATTAAAAAGGTCAGATTCCCATTCACTGCAGAAGATCCACTGATGAGCAAGTGATTGAATATTGCATTTTTCCAAATCTGTTCTGATGAATAAACAACAACTTGGATGGCCTGAGAGTGAGCAAATCTTAAGCTTTTTTTTTTTTTTTTTTTGGTGAACCATTCCTTTAAGCAAGCAAGTTGGTTTTGGATTAATCTAAGCTGGATTTTTCTCTACTGTATACTGATAAATGTTGGTTTCACAGGCTTGTCCAAAAGTTATTGTCCAAAGAATTGGATGAAACTGACCCTGTGCATTCACTGTTGTTGGATTTCGTATCACAATCCTGCTTCACCCTGCCACAGTCTGAGAACTGTCTCAATGGAAAAAGGTTGGTAAGACATTATGGTTAAATATCTGGGCTACTAAATCTCAAAGGTTGGTGGAATCAGGTTAATTATCTCTTAAGTAAACATGTGGTGCTATGTGCTATGAGAATGTATCAACTAAACAAAGAATAATGTAATGCGAATAATAATATAAACAAAGAATGGACAGTTAATCGAAGTGCTTCTGAGGCGTAAACCATGAAACCAAAACCAATCTTTGTGGTGTCTCTTCTATTTAGTTGCTCAACTAATCCAACAGAAGCACAGCTCGTCCAAAACTGGAGGAAAGACACGACAGGAGGGCGCCATCTAGTGGACTTCAAACGCAAAATCAAGAGGATGAACCTAAAGCGCTCCAAGAGGAAAGACTCTCCAGTCAGATTATATAAGAAATGCATCAGGATGCACACTAAACTGCAGAGACCTCGAGTTCCTGAACGGAAACGGTCATAAAGCAGCAAAAAACTTGCAATGGGAAAACAATAGCAATACAAATGCTCATATGAAAACTCTTATGCACTTTAAGAGTCCATGATTTTCAAACGCTTTTCTTCCTTACTCACAAGTGACACAAATCTACCTTTTGGTATAAGAAATGTGTGCTGAAATAGAAGTGTGAACATATTTATATTAAGAATATAACAGGTCAGAGTGTTACAGTTACCTCATTATGGGGTAATATGATACAAATATGATTAATAGTACATACAATTGGTATAAATATTGGTTGTGCATTTAAAGTCAACTTCTACGTGGTATATGCATTGTAATTATTTGAAATTGATATTCAGCTACATATTTCAATGAAATAATACATCATATATATTTAAAAGTCATTTGCTTTCATAACTATATTTACAACTGCCTCCACCCTCACATCCATGATAAGATTGTCCACCTTTCATTCGTGTTAAACTTTACCCCACAATCTAGAGATAAACTAAATATAAGTTTAAATACAAAGGTATGCAATTGGACATCCCAAAATCATTTTCATACCTCAAAATCTGTTTTCCGTTTCATTTTTTTCTCCTGAGGGGCAATTCCCGCGTCTTCTGCTCAGGTAAAAATCGCGGGATGCAATTGCGCATGCGCTGAAAATGTCAGTACTCTTTTAAGAATTGACTTTGTTACGATATGTTTTGGTCTCTTCTACCTAATATTGCACTATATCTGAATTGATGTAACAAGCGAGTGCTGTAAATGCATGTAAAATTGTAAATAACATGTAAATTAATTTGAATAAATACATCTTTATATATATGAGTTGACTTTGATCATGTTCAAGACCAGAGGCCAGTGACCTTACGTTATACTACCTTATTTATTTATTGTTTGTTTGTTAATGGTGAATTAAATGGTAAATTATCATATATATACACGTCAAAAAACCTAAATGATAATAATAATAATAAAAAAATAATACCATCACTTTATCAAGGCCTAGTATTTTTGTATTATTATTGCATAATTATTATTATATTTGTATAATTATTATTTAAAATATCGCAATTTATAATAATAGCAAGAACTATAATAACAGCAATAACATTTTAACTATAGCTGCGCTATTGCAAACGACTGTCATTTAACGGTCAGTTAATGTTTACAGCGCCACAGTTTGAAAATATTTTATCACACAACAATTTCACAGACTAGAAGTTAAGAAAGATGCCTAAGTCAGTGAAATGCAGTACACCTAGTGATTCAGGCCTAGTAACTAGTCGCAGTAGGTAACTCAACTCCCGTCTGATGTCATAAATAGTAACTGAAGCCCTGAACTACTGAAACCATCTGAACCGCCTCTACCGGGAGGAGAGAGAGAAGAAAAACATGGCGAACTTTCCTCTGGAATAACTGTTTTCTGAAGAGCTGCTGAGCGTTTCTGCAAGTACCGTGCATGAATTAATTTATGCATCAACACGCAATCTGAATCTGAAGACGGTTTAGTCGGGGAAACGAGGCTTTTTTCTCATGGATTCGGAGCGTGTGAAGTATCATGGGATGAAAGTTTGAAACAGTTGGATACTAAAGTAGGACAGGATGGAGAAACAAGGAACAAGACGCGAAAAGGTAAATAAACTCACAACTAGTGTGAAATGTGAGGCTTGATTGTGTTGTGCAACAATGTGATGTAAAACTGGATTTATTATTGCGGTGTATTTCCATTAAAGCTGGTTTTCCTGTTGGCGTGCTACTACAGAGTGCAGCATAAAGCCACATACACTAAAAACTTTGTCAAATTTGACATGCTTTCAGTGTTTTAGATTCTTTCCGCTATTGTTTTTAGATCTGGATGGTTATTGTGCAAGTCCAGATTGTTATTGAGTAACATGTCATTGTTGCTGCTAATAGACCTAAAAGTGTTTATTGAACTAAATTGTCAAGTGTATTTTTGAGCTAATCTTAGACGATTTCTGGATTTAACACTCTTATAATGCAGATCCTGACGTTTCATCTTAAACTACTAGAGGAAATGAAAAGTCACAGTTAGTCAATATACATAGCTGGCATCATGCACTGTATGAAAAGCCATGGTTTGATGAATGGTGAAATATCTGGGCTGGTGTTAACCCAGAGGTTATAGGTTCAAGCCTTGCACGAGTTGATCCATTATTTATGTGAAAATGCTTCATTTTATGTTAATGCACAAGTACCTGTATGTTGTTTTGGATAAGAGAGTCAGATTCAATTTAGTGTTTAAAAAAAAAAAAAAAAACTTTTTTTTTTCTCCCTGACACAGGCCTTTTTGAGTCACAGATTTATGTCACAATTTGTGTGAATCTGTGTAAAGACACCTGCTAGATGAGCAATAGTGTCTCAACTAGTCTCAACAATTTCATATTGGACGATATTGCTGATTTATTAATACTTTGTGAGCTCCCAGAACGCTTGAGTAAATTATGCGGTTAGTGCAGTTAATAGGATTATTGATTTGCTGTTTGCTGACTTTATTTGTGTTGCTTTTGCTATTGTTGTTTTGTCTTCACTGGTTATTTGTTGTATGTTGATTTTTGAGAGCTCATCATTTACTTTTCTGTTCATTGTTGCCATTTGAGGTTTGTGTGTTGAGGTCAGTGTGGCTATTTCTGATACTGTGTGCAAAATTAGTTCAAAAGCAAATAGTTTAGAGTTTTCTTTGATTATCACCAATTAATTTAGCTAATTTATAGTTTATAAAACTAGATATACATATTGTTGCATTGTCAATAATTTATAGTCGAAATATCAAGAATTTATTGACGTTGCATTTAGTTGAAAAAATTCAAATTGGCTAATCAAAACCGTGACAAATTAATGCACTGGTTTTTTTTTTAAATAAATATATATTTTAGTCAAGTTCATGAGTTTGAATTTTTATTTATTTATTTGGGTGG
Organism: Cirrhinus mrigala; assembly: GCA_036247105.1. Lineage (NCBI taxonomy): Eukaryota > Metazoa > Chordata > Actinopteri > Cypriniformes > Cyprinidae > Cirrhinus > Cirrhinus mrigala. The sequence goes on from CM070016.1 coordinate 26,394,651, forward strand.
AAAGTGTGTTTACTTATCATTAAAATAAAGTAAGCATGCAAAGAATATTAATGTTGCTGAAAACAGACTGCATTTTCCTTAAGCAAAATATAATTTCTTATCTCTTTGTTTTCATTTTGGTGTTAAATATGGCTCAAATATGCTCTAGTGTTGTTCTAATATTATTTATATTATTTATATTTATATATAGCATTTTTTATATATATATATATTTTTCTTTTAAACTCTTAAGGACTCTTGTTTTATAAGATGGACCTAGTTTCAAAAGTAAATTTAAAGATTTTTTTTTTTTTAATAGAATATTATGTAGATTTTGTTTTATAACTGCTTTTTTTTTTTTTTTTTATTGTGTACTACTGTATTGTTTTTTTTTAATGTATAATCTTTGTTTGCTATGAAATAGCCTATGAAGCTGATGTGGCAATAAAAATAAAATCAAATCTAAATATATTTTCAGTTTTAATTTTTTTTTTCTCGAACATTATTTTTAAGGTTATCCAGATGAACTAAATTGTTGTCATCGACATTCAATACCATAGATGTTTACTGTACTGATGTTCACATAGCAGATGCTGAAAACCAGACAGGATTTTGACAAAAGTTACATCACGTTGTCATCCAGGCGACCTCCACCGTGGTCGTTCCCAGCGGACCATGACATGTTTTGTAGTGTTTTCAGACTCACCAGATGTTGGTGGGTGCACCTGTGTTTTCTTTGAACCCAGACGGAGAGAATGCGGAGAAAATTTCCAACCAAATCAGTCAAGTGGGTGTTTTAGGGGACAGCAGACTCTTGGTGTTTTTGGCAGAGTACTCAGATCATCTTGAATGAAATATTTAGTGGCAACATTCACCAACCATCAACAGCGACAGAAGTCAAAGATAAACTTTCCCATGCCTCCAGTCACATATAATCACTTTTTTGTTCACTGAAAAATTCCATTCTTGCATTATAAATGCGAGGAAGTGCTTATGCACACATGCATCCTGATGGCAAAAATATCATGCAAAGAATACGCACCAACTGGCTGAACTATGATCCAGCCGAAGTTGGTTTTTAAAGGGGTCATCGGATGCAAAACTCACTTTTACATGTTGTTTAAACATAATTGTGTGTTGGCGGTGTGTGTACACAAACACCCTACAATGATAAAAACCCACCCAGTGGTATCTTTATAAGTAATATCCCTTTTTTCAAATCAAGCTATTCTTAGCATCTTGTCTGTGTGACATCTCAAAAACCTAGGCCGCTCCCACGATTGTTGATTGACACGGCCGTCTTACTTTAGACCCGCCCTGAGTGAGCTGACTGAGCTGTAACACTCCAACCACCATTGTGTTGACTAGGTGCAAGGAAAGACAAGAATGTCTCCGATTGAGGTGTTTTGTTGTTGGATGTAATAATGAACATAGCGGTCGTCATTTACTCCTGACATCTGAGCTGCTGAAGACGCAGAGGCTTAACGTTACTTTAGTTTTTGAAGGAAATGCACCCGGCGATCCGCATAAATGCGTCTATGTTCGCACAAATCATTTGTGATCCAGCTTCACCTACAGCAGAAGTAAGTATAAGGGTTTTTTTTATGCATTTTTGCAAATAAAATTTCTTAATAATGTGCTAGTCCGCAAGTTTTGTGGCTAAATGTGGCTAAAGTAAACTGTACTGTTCGTCAACCCACAGAAGAGAGGGGTAGGCCTCTCGGAAATCCTGTATAATCTAACCAATCCGACAACGACTTCAAAACTCCTGAGCCTTCTGCTGTAAGTGAAGCTGGATCATGTTGTGAGAACATAGATGCATTTATGTAGAATGCGAGGCGCATTCTCTTCACAAACAAACGTAATCCACTGCATCTTCAGCGGCTCAGATGTTGGGATTAAATGATGACCACTATGTTCATTATTACATCCAGCAACACAACACCTCAATCGCTTAATCTGGGATATTCTTGTCTAACTTGCATCCCTGTTACAGCTGATTTAGTGCGTGGGAGCGGCCTCTGTGATGGGTTTTTATCATTATAGGGTAGATTTGTACATACACTGCCAACACACATTAATGTTCAAACAACATGTAAAAGTGAACTTTGCATCCGATGACCCATTCAGAATTAAACATGGATGTGTGTTAATTTCAAAACGAAGATCAAATTATTTCTTCTTTCTACTTCAAACTTGAATGTTTGATTCAGTGTGTTACTTGGCCATTCTTTGCAATTATTTATAAAATTTACTAGCAATTTCTGAGTGAAAATGGTTTTTATACCATTTTTTTTTCCAGTGTACAAAGTGGCAAGTGTTGTTGCGCCAAAACACTTTAGATATTGATTGGACTTATAAAGTTGATTCATTAAGTTTGAAAGGCTTATTTATTTTGCTGTCCCAAGTATGCAGGTCTATATTGTTAGCTGCAAAACAGACTTGCGTATCAGTAGGTTTAAGGCTGCTTTATGATGGCTTGGTGGTCTGGCTAGTGTTGGCTGAACAAAAAAATCTTGCTGGTTATAGAAATAGTTCACCCAGAAATGAAGATTTGCTGTCAATGTGCTCCCCTTAGGCCGTCTAAGATGTAGATGAGTTTGTTTCATCATCAGATTTGGAGAAATGTAGCATTACATCACTTGCTCACTAATATATCCACTGCAGTGAATGGGTGCCATCAACATGAGAGTCCAACAGTTGATAAAAACATCACAATAATCCACAAGTAATCCACACCACTCTAGGGTTGTGCCGATAGACGATAGTAACGTGTATCGACGATAGTCAGAGATATGGCCTGTTGCTGATGCCTTTGATGATTGCAAGACGATTATTATTATTATCCGTCAAAAATAGACTATAGGCGTCTAACTTTAGTGATGCAGTGCAGAGAGCCGCTTCTGGGATGCTTCAGAAACTTGCCGCGAGGTGGCTGGTATAAACACAAAGGCACGTTGAGCGGGAGGGGGTGTTTCGGGTGGGAAAACATGCAATCTGTTTTTGCGTGCAGTTGCTGACACCCGCGAAAGCGCGCAGTTTTTCCGGTTTTACTTTCACTTTTGAAATCGATCCCGTTCAGCAAGGAAGGGAGAGGATGGAAAAGGGGGGCACAGTAATTCGTTTTGGGGGAAACGCCCCCCCCCCAGCACCGCAGACGTGTGCAGTGTAAATAAGGGGTAAGAAATGTATTCATCATACAGTGATGTAACTATTGTATTCACTTATGGTACTATTAAAGTGCATAAACTTGCGCTAGGCTAGTCAGTGATGTTCTTTGATAAAGTAAATGTTCTTTGCTCGTTTTCTGTAGCTTTTTTAATAACTAAGGAAATGTAAGAATTAGTAACTTACAATGTTCCTATTAAATTGTTATCATGTTGAACACAAATTAAGTCATATTGAAAACATTAGGTTGCTCTTGCTCTATTTGCCGGCAAAGAAACGAAGTAAATAATTAAATAAATTAGCATGAAAATTGAGCATATCGCCCAACACTACACCACTCCAGTACATCAATTATCATCTTGAGAAGCCCAAACTGTGTGTTTGTAAGAAACAAATCCATCATTAGGGCATAATCTATAATAATGTAAAAAAGTCCATTCCTTTGTTTCCACTAGGGCCCTATGAAATCCGTTTTATTTTTTCCCAAAATTCATTTTATTTTTTTTATTTTTTCAAAATTCATTTTTTTCCATTTTAATTCTTTTGGAATCCATTTTTTCCATTTAAATTTTTCTGGACTAATTTTTTTTAATTGTTAAATTACGTTTTAATGATCAAAAAGAAAGTCTAATTACAAGTATGAAATTTATACAGTTAACATCAATGTATTAAAAGTCTAACAAACATTACATGTTTAGGGGCCTGTGAAATGTTTTATTTTTTTCTCACCTTCTGTTTTATTGTTACCAAATTCTGTTTAAGCATGTCTAATTATTTGAATGCATAAAAACAATTTAATTTATTGAAGTTTATTTTTACAATATTTGTACAATATTTACATTTTTCTGGTTATCAAACAAAGGCATAAAATATGACTTTATCTTTTAATCAAATGAAAATTAAACAAACTTTATTTTTTGGCAAACAAAGTTACATTTTGTGTGATTATTCCTTAATAAAATAAAGTTTTAACAATTTTAGTAATAGTAGTAGTAGTAGTATAACGTACATTCTACTAAACAATAGTAATATATGTCTTCAAGTTAAAACAAACTTTTATTTTGACAGGTTGCTGTGAATACCTTTACATTTCTGTGTATATAAGAAACTTCAGAGCTGTTCTGGAAATGTTGTTCATGTATTTATGTCCTCATTTGCCGAGTCGGCAGACACTGATTTAGAGATACTAGTCCATATTGCGATTTGATTTAGATGTAATGACCTACTTTTGATTAATTCAAAAAGAGTGGTGTAGATTACTTGTGGATTATTGTGATGTTTTTATCAGCTGTTTGGACTCTCATTCGGACGGCACCCATTCACTGCAGAGGATTCATTGGTGACTAAGTGATGTAATGCTAATGCTAATTTCTCTGAATCTGATGAAGAAACAAACCTATCTACATCTTGGGTGGTCTGAGGGTGAGGGCGTTTTCTGCTCTTTTTGGGTAACTGTTCCTTTAAGATAGTTAAGCTAATGTACAAAGTGAGCAGCTGAGCAGCTGTACTTTCTAAGCAGCGTTGTGGGGTCAGTCTTTAGATGTTCGTGAGATGTTCAGATGTTTGGAAATGTTTTGGGCAGAGGAGAGGGCTGTAGACAGCTGTTGGACAGACAGATAATGTAAAGTCGAGCCGACGCCCCGCGGGCCCTTCTGAGCGGGCATCAACTTCTCCATCGGCCGCCTGATGCCTGCCAGAGGAGAGGCTTGTTTTCATTTTCCCAGGAATGTGACTCAGCCCCTGACCTGCTCGAGACGGAGGGGTGGGATCACGATCGGCCAGACAGACATGGAAGCAGTGAGACACAGGGATCAACTTTGTTTGCTGTGTCAAACTATTGGGTGAATCTCATGGAAATATGTTCAGGTCACATATTACCCCAAAATCAAGATTGAAAAAAAAAAAAAAAAAGAAGATTTTTATATTAAAATAAATCAAAATAATAATTTTACATTAATGTTAATTCAAAATAAAATGTATTATTTTATTTTATATTAAATAATTTAATAATAATTAAAAAAAGAATGTCAGAATGCAAAAAAAAAAAAAAAAAAAAAATAATATATATATATATATATATATATATAATATTATTATTATTATTATTATTATTATTATTATTAATTTATAACACTTCATTTTCCTTATGAAAAATATTATTTCTTAGTAGAATTTCTTATCACTTTAATTTATTTTTGGTGTTAAATATGACTCAAACATGTTCTCAACAGCATTGTTTTAGTATTATTTATATAGTATTATAGTGTTTATTAATATGTTAAATTAGCTTTTATATAATTTTAGTTTTTAATTTAATATTTTAAGTTTTGATAATTTAGTACTTTTAGTTTAATTTTTATTTGTTTAACCTTTCAGTTTCAGTTTTTATTTCAGTTATAAGCAGTTGTCATAAAAATAATGTCAGAATGCAAATAAAATAAAAATAAAAATGTTGAATTAGCTTTTATATATTTTTAGGTTTTAGTTTAAATAAAAACAAAAATAGTAAAATAAAAATATATAAATGATTATAAAAATTGTCATAAATTACTGATAACACACTTCATTTTCCTTATGAAAAATATTATTTCTTAGTATAATTTCTTTTCACTTTAATTTGATTTTGGTGTTAAATATGACTCAAACATGTTCTTGACAGCATTGTTTTAGTAATATTTATATAGTATTATAGTATATATTAATATGCTGAATTAGCTTTTATATAGTTAGTTTTTATTTTAATTTTGATAATTTAGTGCTTTTAGTTTATTTTTATTTCAGTTTAAACTTCAACTTAAATTGGGTGAATCTCATGAAAACATGTCCAGGTCACATTTTAACCCAAAATCACAATTGAAAAAAAAAGAAAAGAAGGAATTTTATATTAAAATAAATCAAATATTAAAATTAATAAATAAATTTTATTAAAATTAAATAAAAAATAATAATTTTACATTGATGTTAATTAATATAAAATGTATTTTTTTATATTAAATTATATCATTTTATAATAATTAAAAAATACAAATATTATTATAAATACACCACTACATTATTATTACTCATTAAGATGTTTTACCTATTTTTTTTCAATGCGGTTGGTGGACAACATGCTCAATTGTCAAAAAAATAACGTTAGAATACAAAAAATAATCAAATAAAATATATATAATTTTTTAGCTCTTTAATTTGATTTTGGTGTTAAATATGAGTCAAACATGTTCTTGAAAGTATTGTTTAAGCATTATTTTTATAGTATATATTAATATTTTATATATTTTTAGTTTTAATTTTAATGTTATTTTAAATTTTGATAGAAGTTTTGATTTTGTGCTTTTAGTTCATGACAGGTTTATTGAGATTCACCCTATTCGTCTTGAGGGTCACAAGAAGGTTTCCCTGTTGTGTCTGTGTATTGTTAAGACACGTGTCGCTCCAGTCAGGTTAAAAGGTCTTGTTTGCTTGTTGACTGTAGCGTCTGTTGTTAGTTTGAGTTTAAGCATCGGCTCAGCTGTTTGAAGTGAGTGGTGATCAGACAGGAAGAACACGGCAGGAGGGGATAACAACCTTTTTATATTTTACCCAAATCAATTTTCACACCACGCTTGGATAATCCGGCGTCCTCTGGCCGACCCTGTGCTGTTACTAATAACAAACACACACCATGCTGCTTTTAAAGCACTGTCCTCAATGTCCACTGTTCCTGTGTTTATGATACGCATAAACGGATGTCAGATTTAGTTTATTTATTACAAGGGCCAGAACATCATTAATTATTGCATTATTGGTCTGTTTTGATATAGATTATTATAAAAAGGTCTATAATACCTGGAGAGTGCTTTTAATTAGCATTCACATTTATTTTTGCAGCAGTTGCATAGCTAGTGCATAAAAAGATTAAGAATTTTTATTTTTAATACTTAGATTCAGCAATGATTCATTAAACGTGACAGCATTTAAATTAAAAACTTTTTATTTCAAAGAAATGCTGACTTTCTGTTCATCCAAAAAATCTTGAAGAAAGATTCCACAAAAAATTTCCACAAAAAATATGAAGCAGCACAATTGTTTTCAACATTGATAATTATCAAAGATGCTTCTTGAGCAGCAAATCAGTTAGAATGTTTTTTTTTTTTTTAACCCTGTATTTTGGATCACATTATTTCAGCGTTGGTGAGATACTATGTTCAAAAACATTAAAAATGTAAATAAAAATATAAATAGAAAAATAAAAAACTGAACAAACAAAAAAACAAACGAATTAATATTCCAAAACTTTGATCATGAAATGTATTAAATGACTAGATTTAAAAATATAATTAACTATATATAAAATTTAAATAAAAAAAATATAAAAAATAATAGTTTAAGTAAATAAATAAATACTAATTATTCCAAACTTTTAATAATGTAAATGATCATGGAATTTATTAAATGACTAGATTTAAAATCTAAATAACTATATATAAAATTAAAAATTAATTCTAAAATATAATAGTTTAAATAAATAAATAAATACATACATACATACATACATTTCCAAACCTTTGATGATATAAATGATCATGGAATTTTTGTAAGTGTTCATGGAATTTATTATATAACTTTATAAACATAAAAATAGAATTAACTAACTAACTAAATAAATAAATAAATTCTTTAAAAAAAAATACATTTTTCAAACCTTTGATAATGTAAATGATCATGTTATTTATTAAATGACTACATTTAAAATATAAATAAATAAAAAACTATATATAACATTAAAATTTAAATATAAAATATAGAAATAATTGATTAAATAAATAAATGAATAAATAAATCCTAATTATCCCAAACTTTTGATAGTGTAAATGATCATGGAATTTATTAAATGACTAGATTTAAAATATAAATAACTATATATAAAATTAAAACATAAATAAAAAATATAAAAATAATAGTTTAAATAAATAAATGTCTAACTAAATAAATGTCTTTTGATAGTGTAAATGCTCATGGAATTAATTAAATAACTATAGTTATGCTACTTGTTTAATTTCTGAGTAGTGTAAGTTTCTGAACACAAAATAGTCATCATTAATGTTTCAATTTGAGATATCATGTGTTTCTATATATATATATATATATATATATATATATATTTTTTTTTTTTTTTTATTTTTATTTTTTTTTTTGCGAACGCCAGATGTTTAAATGAGACATTCTTGCAGCTTGTCTTTTTAAACCCTTTAATTTCCAAATGAAAATGTCACATTTTCATAACACATCTCGAAAGTGCATTCAAAAGTGAAGTGAAGTTATTCTAAGATCATTATTTGACAGTACTGGTTTGGATTTTGCCCAAAATGAGCTCCGATTTGATGTTCCCTGGCCATTTGGACTCAGTGATAATCAATCAAATCGCTTATGGAATTAGTCCGTGTCCAGAGATCAGTGAGCAGCCCGCGACTACATCAGCATGTCGATTATTACGTGTGTGGTCAGTTTACGCCTGTTATTTTTGGACTGAAGCTGGAGATGTACATGTGCTCCATATGTTACATGTGCTCGTGCTCCTCTACATCGTGAGCTCTTCGCTCTGTTGTCTCAGCTGAAGATGAAGATGACCACCGGCTCCATCTGTCTGTTTAGAATTACCTCCACCAAGGCTCTCATTATCTGCCCTTATAGACAGCGGCCAATGTAAATACGGCTAACGCTGTTATCTGCGTTTGGCTCTGGACTGGGTGGATGTAGATTTCACCAGACTTTCCTGAAGCTTCAAAACAACAGGACATGTTCAAACCACACTACAGAACTGAATGTTAAACATCACAATTATTTCTTTTTTTTGACTTTCATACTTTTTGACTTTGAGTTTTTAATTGAGAGTTCATCTCATTAATTTGTGACTCGTGAGGCCGTCCTGTAGAGAAATGATTATTTAATCCTAATTAGATGTCTGACATGAAAAACTATTGAACTGTACAAAATGTGTGCACTTGTTTTATGTGCTTGACGTTAGTTGAATTGCATAATGTGACTTATATTCTAAATATATATATTCTAAAAAATAAATAAATAGTTAAAGGGGATGCAAAATTCACTTTTACATATAAATGCATCTTAGCAGTGTGTTAACACAACTACCCTACAATGATTAAAAACTCATTTACTCCTTTTTTTTTAATCCCCAAAAGAACCTAAACAGTCTGAATTATCAAAACGATTTGATTTTCTGAGCAGTATGATGTCATATTGCGTAAGCCCCGCCCCTGAAAAGCAATTGCAGGTAGTTTGTAGTTGGATGGAAAAGTGAACATAAGAGTCTTTATTTTCTCCCAAAATCAGAGCTACTGAGGACGCTGTGGATTGGATTATTTAATTAATTTTGTGCCAACGTGACACCAGAAACACAAAATACAGAAGAGAGGGGTGGTGTCAGCAGTAGCTCATTATCATTTAAAGACACATGCACTGAAATGGGTTGCTGTGAACAGAGCTGTTTTTGACAAGGTAAAAAAGGTTTTACATGACCATTGAGGAATTTTAATCAAAGTAATTTGCAGGCATTTCTTTAAGATCCTAAAAAAATTATACCAACTTGTGGAAAATGGGCATATATATATGGGCTGTCAAATGATTAATCGTGATTAATTGCATCCAAAATAAAGGTTTTTGTTTACATATTATATGATTGTTTATTCTGTATGTTTATTATATAAATGCACAAACATACATGTATATATTTTAAAACAAAATTATATGTGTATATATATTTAAACCTGTATAATTTAGATTATAAGTAAATATAAAAATTTTACATATAAATCAAAAATATTTTTCCTATATTCAAAAAATTAATCGTGATTTATAACATTTTTTTTAAATTATTTAATATTTTACAATTTTACAATTTTTTTTACAATTTCTGATTTATTTATTTATTTATTTATTTATTTAATTTTGTGACAAAAGCACTTCCGAAGACTTTCCTTTTTCGTTTTTTCTACCTATTAATTCCCATCCCACCGTAACAATCCTGAATAAAATAAAATAATAAAATAAAATAAAATAAAATAAAATAGAATAGAATAAAATAAAGCACTCGACTCGCAATTGATTCAAATTTGTCATTAACGTGTTGCTAAGCTAACATTACACACACAAAACAGGGTTAAATATTGTGTATTTTATCATTACTTTCCAGTATTGATTAAAATATAGTGTAATCATCAACTCTGTTTGCCATCTTGGATTCATTTTGGATTCACAGAGCTTGTTGCAGTGCATTCTGGGATTGAATTTGTTTGGTAAGCATAGATTACTGCCTTAGATTTTGGCTAAAAGAAGGTATTTTAAGAGAAAGCACAATGTGTTTGCCTGCTTATTACATAGGCGTGTAAATGATGCCTTTAAATGTTGCCGATGTGGGTGGCTCATCAGGTTTTTTGAACATTTCTTTCTGCACGTGCTTTTCTTGCACGTTGGTTTTGCTTCTTAATGTTGTAAATCGCTGCAAACTTCATGTTCTCATGCATTTCTTTGCTTCTTTTTGCTCTCGGTTTCCATCCAACTGATGCGCTGTATTTCTTCTTATGCTTTTTTTTTTTTTGTTTCTCTCTGTCTCTCATGCCGTCGTTCTAGCGCTCCGGCTCTTCCTTTTAGCCTCTCTGGAAGTAATTATCCCGCTGTGCTATCCCAGAATTCCTGCAGAAGGGAAGAGGGGTGTGGCCTGTGTGTGAGATTACAGGCTGGAGTGGCTTTCTTCGCCTGCCGTTTTACTTTCTCTCTCTCTCTCTCTCTCTCCGTCTCCATCCCCTCCCTGTTTTTCCCTGTCGCTCTTGGGAATTCTCCAGATGTGAAGCTCTTAGGTGGCTAGTCATAAATTTCCTGCATTCTCTGAAGTCAGCAGGAGCCACTGGTGTGTGTCTCCCCGAGGAATCGACCTCACAGCCAAAACAATGAGCGCGGCCTGATGCCGGCGCTGTGGCTTTGGAATAGATGATATTATTTTGAAAGAAATGGCTTCAGCACTTTTGACCCATTTTCCTTCAATTTCCTCTTTGCAGTTCTTTGAATTAGACATTTGCCATCGGCTTTTGTGCACATATAGGCAATCTTCTCTATCTATCTATCTATCTCTCTATCTGTCTATCTGTTAGGGATGTGACGAGATCTCGTGGCACAAAGTCTTGCGAGATCCGATGTGTCTCGCGAGACGAGTCAGATCTCGTGAGGTCTCGTGACGATATCCTTGCAAAACATTTTGTAGTGTTTACATAAAAACTGCACTATTAATCCTTAAAATATCAAGATCTGGATTCAAACACCCACGTGATCTTATTCCTGAATGACAACGATTTAGCTATGTCTGTTAGTACTGTTTCACATCGCAGTGTCAGTGGAGCGTAAGAAGCACGTTTTGTCACTGCCCATGTTAATGAATCAGAGGGTCGGGGTAAATGTGAACCCAGAGCAACACAAACAGTCTTTTTAATCACATTATAATCATTATTTCTGTGTTACAGACATTTAAATAATAGAAGTACTGGGATAAAAGTTTATAGTTTGGGTATAAACACTTATTGTCTGCAGTAGCGATCAAAACGAAAGTATCTTAACACTTGAATGTATAGTAATGCTTATCCTCTTCCACCAGAGGGTGGCGACAACTGCCCGTTTAAAAAAGTATGTCATTGAATTATTCATTCAGGAGATTACAATAGTCAAACAAGTAGTAATGAAGTGAGACACGGACTCCTTCATTGAACTTTTTTTTTTTTTTTTTTTTTTAAATGAACAGATGTTTTTAAAAGACTTAAGCGATGAACAGTTTGTCAGAACCACTAGTAAATTAAGTTATTTTATTTAGTTTTCTAATCTTTTTTTTCTCCAGAATTGTGAGAGAATCATGGTCTCCAATTTATTAAAAAATAACTAAGATTCTCAATTTACCCCGAATCATGAAACTCTTGTTTAAATGTTGTTTATTACTGCATATAATTCATTAAAATGGAAGTTTAATTTCATAAAGTTCAAAATCCACCTAAATTTTTTCGCATTTCATCATTGAGAATTTCTTAAGAAAAGTTTAAAAATCTCGTCTCGTCTCGTTCTCATCAACCCAGTCTCGTTTCTCGTCTCGTCTCGTGAGATAAGTGTCTCGTCACACCCCTACTATCTATCTATCTATCTATCTATTTATCTATCTATGTCTATCTGTCTATCTAGCCAAGCTAATCATGCTAGTAACTTGCTAATCATGTTAACAGTATGTTAGTAACTTGCTGATCATACCAGAAACATGTTAATCAAGCTAGTTACATGCTAGGAACATGCTAGTAAGCATGACATGCTAGCAACATGCTAATTACATGCTAATCATGCTAAAATATGCTAATCATGTTAAAAACATGCTAGCAACATGTTAATTACACACTAATCATGTTAAAATGTTAATCATGCTAGTAACATGTTAGTAAGATGCTAATCATGCTAAAAATAGGCTAATCATGCTAGTAGCATGTTAATCGTGTTAAAATATGCTAATCATGCTAGTAACATGTTAGCAACATGCTATTAACATGCTAATCATGTTGACAATATGCTAATCATGCTAGTAACATGCTAATCATTTTAAAATATGTTAATCATGTTAGTAACATGTTAGCAACATGCTAGTGACTTGCAAGTCATGTTAGAAACATACTAGCAACATGTTAGTAACATGCTAATCATGTTAGCAACATGCTAATTATGTTAAAAACAGACTCACAACATGTTAGGAACTTGTTAATCATGTTAGAAACATGTTAATAACATGTTAATCATGTTAGAAACATGGTAGTAACTTTGCTATTCATGTCAGAAACATGTTAGCAACCTGTTAATCATGTTGGTAACATGTTAATCAGGTTAGAAACAAGCTAGCAACATGCCAGTAACTTGTTAATCATGTTAAAAAACATGTTAGCAACATGCTAGTAACATGTTAATCATGTTAGCAACATACTAGTAACTTGCTGTTCATGCTAGAAACATGCTAGCAACAGGCTAATAACATGCTAATCATGTTAAAAACATGCTAGTAACTTGCTAGTCATGTCAGAAACATGCTAGCAACATGCTAATCATGCTAGTAACATGTTAATCATGCTAGAAACAAGCTAGCATCATGCCAGTAACTTGTTAATCATGTTATAAAAACATGTTAGCAACATGTTAGTAACATACTCATCATGTTAGAAACATGCTAGTAACTTGTTAATCATGTTAGAAAAACATGCTAACAACATGCTAGTAACATGCTAATCATGTTAGAAAAATAATTAGAAATATACTAACTACATGCTAATCATGCTAGCAACATACTAATCGTCTAATCTATCTATATAAACTTTAAACCTTGACAAACTTTTTTTTTTTAATTGTCTGATTTGCTGCTCAAAAATATTTATGACTATTATTATGTTGAAAATAGCTGAGTAGAATTTTTTTCAGGTTTCTTTGATGAATAGAAAGTTCAGAAGAACAACATTTATCTGAAATAGAAATATTTTGTAACATTATAAATGTCTTAATCATCACTTTTGATCAATTTAAAGCATCCTTGCTACATAAAACTATTCATTTCTGTAATTTCTCAAAAAAAAAAAAAATATATATATATATACTGACTCCAAGTTTTTGAATGGTATAGCATATAATGTTACAAAAGCTTTTTATTTCAGATAAATGCTGATCTTTGGATCTTACACTTCTGTATATACATGTGTAAACAAACAAACAAACAAACAGAAAAAACATACAGACGCCAAACTTTTAAATGGTAGTGTAGCTCAATTACATCTGTTTGAACATGTATGCATGCATCAAATACAGTCTTATTTCCTCTCAAGGTTTCTTCTTTATGTACATAAACATTTCAGAACAATACTTTGGAACAATATGCATTGTGTGAAACGCATTATACAAATGCATTGACATTTAAATTGTTATTTTAGATTAGTGTGATTTAGTGCATTAGTGTGTGTTTTGTAACATTAAAGCCTTCTTGGTCTTATATAAGTTGATTTGTATTCATCTAGTATTTCTGTAGTAGCGTGTGCTGTTGTGACATTGGGTTTCATGGCCTGTTCTTGCAGCCTTTCAGGAGGGTTGTACTGTTGAGCTTTGTGTTTTTTCAAGGGTTTCCTTCATACTCCCAAAGAGATTAAGAAAAAGGTTTCCTCTGTGCTTGCCCCTGCCAATATAATCCTAAAACCCTGCAAAGCTGCTTTGCTACATGTTAAACACAACAAACGCAGGCATACAAATACAGCAGAGGTGAGCTGAATTCAACATGAGTCAGCATTGTGTCTGTTTAAGTGGGTCATGTTCTGTTTTTTCCTACTTAGAATGTCAGTGAAGATGCACAAAAAGCAATTCATCATCCTTTCTCTGACTAAAGACGTTATGCAAATAATTGCTACTTTAATTGGCCAAATGTCATTAATGGGCGTGGCATGTTGCTAAATACTGAATAGGTGTTGATATGTAAATGTGGGTGTCTCATGTTAATGAGTATGATGTCACTGAATTTGTTTTTCAGTCTTTTCTATTATATGTTCTCTTACAACTGCAAGCATTATGTGAAACTAGATTCTCACAAAACATGTATAATATTATTTATTAGCTTTGTATTATTATTTTCGGTTCTGGATCATCGTGTTTAGATCACTTGCGTAATGTTTGTTAGATTCTTCAGTCACTGCTAGTTGTAGATAAACTGGTTTGTTTCACAGATTCTGTTTTCCATTAATTTGTTTCTGAATTTCGTTTTAACGGTTTGATTTAATATTTTAATAATAATAATAACAATAATAAAAAAAAAAAAAAAAAAAAAAAATGTAGGGTACAACGGGGCTAAAGACACACCCTAAGAAAAAAATGTGCTTTTCACTGCACCCAAAGTGTATGATTGCAGAAAAATATAGACGTTTGTATTGAACATTTATGGAGCAACAGATTTTGTGTGAAAATAAATCATACAAGTTGTTCATTTTGTTTAAAAATCGTATGAATATATGAGGTGGAAAAGGGGGGCCTTTTACCCTATACACGGGGTAAAAGGCACACAGTATTGATACAAATACTTCAGCTAAAATAATGTTTTTTTTGTTTTTTTTTGATAATGTCTAAGTTAATAATTGTTCAAAACAATCACTTTAGCACAGTTTGTGCTATTTTCTGCTTATTTTGATAAATAAAACATTTTTGTTCAATAAATATACTGTAATTAAAATGTTAATAGAAAACATATAATTTAAAATACAGGAATAAAATCATTTTAAAATGTAAAGATTTTGAAAGCATTGAAGGAGATCGCACAGTAATTAAATATAGATTTACAGTACTAACAACAAATGATATTTTATTATGATATGATTAATATCATATTTTAAATATGATGATGATTTCATTCTAAACATGGTGATTACTTCTAAAATTGACACCCTAAATAATATATGATATTTACAATCTGAATCTAACAATGTCATGTCAACAAATGGAAAAGTCAGCCTTCTATTAATTATCATGTTAATTATTGTGCCTCTAAGCCCCAACAGCAGGGGCGCTTTTTACCCCAAATACCATACTTTTACATGTTCTTTTGTTATTTAAAAACTGCTGCTTTCAAGGAGAAGTCCACTTTCAGAACAACAATTTACAAAAAATTTACTCACCCCCTTGTCATCCAAGATGTTCCTGTCTTTCTGTTTTCAGTCGCATTCCAGAGCCTGTGCTACATGAGCTTTTGTGCTTAAAAAGTAAACAAATTTTTATTTTTCGGAAAAAAAAAAAAAATGGCAGATTGATTCGCTAGATAAGACCCCTCTTCCTCGGCTGGGATCGTTTAGAGCCTTTTGAAGCTGCATTTAAACTACATTTTGGAAGTTCAAAATCGGGGGACTAATGAAGTCCATTATATGGAGAAAAATCCTGAAATGCTTTCCTCAAAAACCATAATTTCTTTATGACTGAGGACAGAAAGACATGAACATCTTGCATGACAAGGGTGTGAGTAAATTATTTGTAAATTGTTGTTCTGGAAGTGGAGTTCTCCTCAAGATTTATTCAAAAATTTTAGCGATTGTCATTTGCTACTTGTATCTACAACATTTTTAAAAAGACCAAATATTAGATAAAGTAAGCACAGAATCGACTTTACGCTGCTGCCTGTGATTGTGTCAAAGATCAGGCAAATTTGCACGTGTATTTTGAAAAGCGGATGTTTTGGAAAGTGCTACGCCATGTTTTTCTGCCATCTAGTGGTTTAAAGGAAAATAATATCAAAGGCACCTTTTACCCAGGGGGGCCTTTAGCCCCGTTGTACCCTGTTATCAATTGAATTCATAAAACTTAAAAAAAAAAAAAAAAAAAAAAAAAAAAGTGCTTTGTTTTTGAAACATTATGCTCACCAAGCATAAAAAAATACAGTAAAAACAATAAAATTCTGTAATATTTTTACAATTTAAAATTAGTGCTTTCTGTTTGAATATATTTTAAAATGGAATTTATTCCTGTGATCAAAACTGAATTTTCAGCATCATTACTCCAGTCTTCAGTGTCACATGATCCTTCAGAAATCATTCTAATATGCTAATTTTCTGCACAAGAAACATGTCTGATTATTATCAGTGTTAAAAAAAAGTTTTATATTTTTGTGAAAACTATGCAACTTTTATTGATGAATAAAAAGTTGAGAGGAACAGTACTTATAATTATATGACGTTATAAATGTCTTTACTGTCACTTTTGATCAATTTAATGCACTCTTGCTGCATAAAGAGATTTGAATGCTTTAAAAACTCTAAATCATCTCTCTGATGTGTCTCTTCTTGGGTAGTTTGGTCTATTTGGACCACGAGCGCTGGGCAGGGCCGTGCACGCCGCCGCCGATGGCCCAGGCCTCAGCAAGGCAGAGTTCATGGAGAAGGTGCGGCAAAGCAACGAGGCCTGCCAGCTGGGAGACTTCCAGACGGCCGTGAAGCTGTACGGCGAGGCCCTGCGCGCCGACCCGCAGAACTGCATCCTGTACAGCAACCGCTCGGCTGCTCACCTCAAACTGGGCCAGTACCAGACCGCCCTGGACGACGCAGTCAAAGCCCGCCTCCTGAACCCTAAATGGCCGAAGGTAAGTGTGTGGGCGGGGCTTCGCATCTTTCATTCCAGGTTATAGGTGAAGACGTTCTTGGGTCATCGTCTATATGATGTTTCTTCCTCAGCTCAGAGAAGCAGAGATCGTCGCTGTCTGTCTGTCTGTTTGTTTATTCTTTTAGCATTCATTGCAGGTACAGCGAGCCGAGAGCTTAAGATTTTGCCAAATTGCCTCTTTGCTTAACACTTCTCAGCTGTGATGTTAACCGGCACTCACAGCGGAGCATCACGGTAAAGTCAGCGTCTGAAAAATGATCACAGGAGTGGCCTTGCGGCAGGAGCTCGTCTGCTCTTGGCAACGGGAAAAGGGCACGCTGTGAGACTTACTAACAAACACTGGCTTTTTTTACTATATGCTCGCTTACAGAACTACACTCTTAAAAATAAAGGTTCTTTAAAAGGTTCTTCACAGTGATGCCATAGAAGAACCATTTTTGGTTCCACAAAGAACCATTCAGTCAATTGTTCTTTAAAGAACCATCTCTTTTTTACCTTTTTAAATTCTGAAGAACCTTCTTTCACCACAAAGAACCTTTTGTGAAACAGTAAGGTTCTTCAGATTCCTTATAGAACCATTTAAACAAAAAAGGTTCTTCTATGGCATCGTGAAGCACATTTATTTTTAAGAGTGTAGATTAATTATGTAGAGACAACCTGATCAGTTGGAATCTGTTTCTTATGTCGTTCCCACACAACATATATCTGATATTATTTATTAGCTTTTATATCAGGTGTTGCAGTTCTGGATTGTTGTTTTAACTCTGAAGAAATATGCAATATGCATTGCTAGTTATAGATAAACTGGCCTGGCTAGTTAACTGGTCTGTATTTGGCCGTACTGAGGTGATTAGCATTGGTTAGATCCTTGCTGTGTTAGTTTCTTCTTGTGCCTTTTTTTGTGTGTGTGCATATCAAGTCATTTCAGCAATTAGTGTGCATATTATTTGCCATCATATATATTAAACTAGATTAATTACACAGATAATATGATTGTTTGGATTTGATTTCTGATACAATTCCCACACAACATGTACAGTATGTGCAGTATTATTTACTGGCTTTATTTCATGCATTGCAGTTCTGGCTTGTTTTTTAACTCAACTGATCACCTACGTAATGTTGTTAGATTCTTTAGTCATTTCTAGTTATAGATGAGCTGGTTATTTGTGGGGTTCTATGGTTTCTGCGATGCGGAAAACGCGGACAGAATCGTGGAATGGATTAACCCTCAAAGACAGAGACAGTCGCCCGCGGCTAATAATAACTATTGTTCTTAAATATTTAATAACTTTTGAACCGCTAATCCAATCTGAATGCTTTAAAAAGATTCTCTGCTTTTTTTCCATATCACCTTTGTCTCATTTGGATATTCAGAGGCTGCGTAGTGAACATGATTACGTCATCACATTTTGATCGCATTGATTCGTCAGAAGAAACCAATGCATTTCGTTCCAAATAGGACGCTTGGTCCCATCCCCGTGCCCGGATTGGTTCAAACTGTTATCTATTCAACCAATAAGCATAGGTTTTGGACTTTTGAACCACCAATTAGCATGCTTCTTTGGAAATTTGAACTAACTCAGAGTGAAAGTTCAAAGCTTGAAAGCTTTTTGTTTGAGTACACAGTAAAAAACCTCCAAATGTTGCTTGCGATTTTTCTGAAAATTTTGAAAATTCATTTATTTTCAGAGAAGACAAAAGGAAAATTGGGACTTTAAATTTAGCTAGACTGAAACTTCAAGTTCTCCTGTGTATAATGATATATAAAATGTTCTAGGTCTTTAAGGGTTAATCAGTCTCTAGAACTGCTTTGTGAGTCGCTTCATGAGCATTTTACCATTTCTTTTGAGAAAAACTATCATCATATTACATACAATTTGGTAAAAAATAAAACCAAATGATTTTAAGTAATATTTTTTTAATTAATTTAAAATATCTAGAAAAATTAAAACATAAAAAAACAGAATCCAAAAAAATTAAAACGGAAAAATGGAATTTGGGGGGAAAAAAAACAACAAAAAAAATACTGAGGCTGTTGGCATTGGTGAAAATCTTGCTCCATTAGTTTATGTTTGTGTCAATAAATTATAATAATCTGTTATTCGTTTGCTTTCATGTCGTGCATAATAAGTGATTTGATTAATGATGTGGTTTAATGAAGTGGTTTGATTAATTTTGCAAATTAGTGCATGTGGTATTTGCCATTATGTACATCTAAGTCTGCTTTAAAAACATTTTTGTTTTAGATGACATGTTACACACTACTGTTCAAAAGTTTGAGCTCTGTAATTTTAATTTTAATTTTTATTTTAAGACACTAATGTGTGCATTTAGCAAGGATACATTAAATTGATTGAAAGTGAGAGTAAAGATATTTATAATGTTACAAAACATACTGTTTTAAATAAATGCTGGTGTTTTTGGAAACTTTATTCATCAATCCTCAAAAATGTAGCATGGTTTCCACAAAATATTAAGCAGCTCAATTGTTTTCAACATTAATAATCATAAATGTTTCTTGAGCAACAAATTTACATATTACAATGACGCATCATGTGACACTGAAGACTGAAGTAATGATGCTGAAAATTCAGCTTTGATCACAGAAATAAATTACATGTTAAGATATATTCAAATAGAAAACACAGATTTTAAATTGCAAAAATATTTCAGAATTTTACTGATTTTACTGTATTTTTTTATCAAAAAAATGCAGCCCCAAACTTTTGAACATATTGTACTGTATTAAGTCCTTATGTCTCATTTGATTGAATGTTTGATATTGAGATTGATATTTGAGGTTTAATCTTAGGTAGGTGTGACAAAGTAACTATAAAGTTGTTGATATCCTGCTCACAGCTGGAAACTCTAGTGTTCTTGAGTTGGTACAGCGCCTGAAATTAGTGTATCATAAGTTGCTTTGGATAAAAATGTCAAAATATCATATCAATTCAGGTTGTTTGTTGAAATCGAGTTTTGTTCTTCTTTGAACCGGGCGACCCGCACATGTGAGCAATCCTAACAGCTCTAGTCGTAAGTATTTTCTAATCACACAAACATGCTGGCTTTAATAAGAACTAAGGATATTGAAATTGCCTTTTCTCAATCGTAAACCGCCTCAACGTTCTGAGAGGGAAACCGTTTTGCGCAGACGTGAGTGGTACTTCGGTTTGGTCTCGCTCTGACCACACAATCCTCTCCTCCCCGGCCCAAAGCACATGTGGCAAAACCCAAACCCAGCGAGGAACGTTAACCTCTGCGTTCGCAGCTGCCCGTCTTCTGCTTTCTGACATTTAATTTGCTGCATGGAACCAAAGAGGCGGGACTTTCTCGTCTGGCGTTGAGAAAAGGGCAGAAACATGGGTTCCATTTTACTCAACCAAAATGTGTGAAATTGTTGTCTTTATGAGCAGCGGGCTCCTCTGAGACACGACGGGGAGTGTTCGACCTAACCAGTGCCACAAGTGCAGCGCTCGAGATCTAGCCGAGGAAGTTTTGTGGGAACGAGCAGACAGCGGTCCCTGTATCGGAGAGGCTGTGCTTCCTTTTGGAACAGAATTGGAGGAAGTAGTGGGTGTGGGGCCGAGCTGCTGTTTTGTTGTGGAAATCCTGGACGGGTTCAGCAGCGAATTTGTGCTGCGAGGACAATAACTGCAATAACAGCAACATTCCACCGACTTTACAGGCCTGAAACGCTGCAGATTTGCCCTGTTGCGCATATGCGGAGCGTTTCTGGCAAAAGTCTCATAAAAAACACAAATAAACAAACAAATGCAAAGTTATAACATAGCCTAGATGAAAACTTTAGTTTCTCTTTCATATTTCAGGGACGTAATGGAGTATTGAATATGAAAATTTAACATTGTTCATATAGAATAAAAAATATAGCTATAAAAGTAGAGTTTTCAAAGCGATGTTGTGGTTGGCTTAAAATTGTTCCTAGTATTTGAGTTCTAATGCTCTGATTGGTTAATAAGGTGTTGCTAGGCAGGTGCTAAGGTGTTCTGATTGGTCCGATTTAGGTTTTTTTTTTTTTTTTTTTTTGATACAGCGTGATGATGTGAGTCTCTCCTTCAGTTTAAAAAAAACACTATTGTTCGAAACGTTTTGAAAGAAGTTTTTTTTTTTTTTGAGCCAGGATGCATTAAACTGATTAAGTCAGAGGAAGGACATTTATAATGTTACAAAAGATTTACTTTTTAAATAAATGTTGTTATTTGCACTTTTCTGTTCATTGAAGAATCCTGAAAAGGATAATAATGAGGATAAATAAAAAAAAAAAAATAATAAAAAAATAGCAACTTATAATTTAATGATATCTTAATTTATATTAATATATGAAATTTTATATTAATGTCTATAAAAACTAATTCCTATTTTATATTTTATATTTATATTAAAATAAATTGTTCATAAAAATAGCCATTTGGACTGTCTTTTGGCCTTTTTGGTATTTTTAATGTAAATATCTATAAATTGTATATCATAACAATTAATATTCTATAGACAAAAATGTTTTATAGCAAAAAAAAAAAGTGTTTTTGCAATTTTTATGTTGTTATTCATTGATAGTCTTCAGTGAATTCAGTTTTTTC
This sequence comes from Cirrhinus mrigala, assembly GCA_036247105.1. Taxonomy (NCBI): domain Eukaryota; kingdom Metazoa; phylum Chordata; class Actinopteri; order Cypriniformes; family Cyprinidae; genus Cirrhinus; species Cirrhinus mrigala. The sequence goes on from CM070016.1 coordinate 26,416,577, forward strand.
CAGAATTCAGTTTTTTATGATGGCATTTTTGTCCTTTTTTGTTGTTTTTAAAGAGTAAAATGTAATTTAAACATCAAGGCATGGTTTTTCATACTTTTTTTTTTTTTATTTTTTTTTTTTTATCCAATGCATACAAAGAAGGAAAATGTATATATTATGCATCAGTGTAACTGTGTATAGTAATAAATCGTTCATGTCACACTGAAGACTGAAGTAATGATGCTGAAAATTCAGCTTTGCATCACAAGAATAAATTAAATGTTGAAATGTATGAAAATAGAAAACAGTTATTTTTGTTTGTAATAATATTTCACTGTTTTACTGTTTTTACTGTATTTCTGATCAAATAAATGCAGCCTTGATGAGCAGAAAAGTCTTCTTTTCAAAAATCTTATCGACCCAAAAATTTTGAATATTAGTTTATGCAATCTAATAATCAGTTTTTAAAATCTGATCATTTTGAAACATAACAGCAGACCTTTTCTCAACAAGAGACATGATCTGAGCTATGATTGATGTAGTATGAATGATCTAGATTGAATTATAAACCACAGTTTACTTTACACTTGATCTAATAAATGAGATTCAGACATTTCCAAGTGTTTGTTTTTGTAATCTGGACTTTTGTTTACAGCTCTGCATCTGCCTTACTGTATATGTCAGGAAAAAGACACGTAATGACCTTTTTGTGGGGAAACTTGCTCAATGAGCCAGTACTTCACACCTGACAGTCAGGCGAGAGCGGTAGAATGATAAACTGGTTGTAAGTCCTTGTGTTGATTGAAAGCTGTTGATGTTTTTCCTCTTCGTCACACACTCAGACGCCTCTCAACCCTTTATGAGGGGCCACGGCGAGTGATGAATGTGAAGAGAAGGCAAATGAACGCTGACGAGTGTCGCTTCATCAGCATTCTCCTGCGGGAGCTCGAGGACGCTAAAAGACTTGAGACATCAGTGCTTTTATCTGTATTTATGCGTCATTTGAAGTGTTTGTGCTCGCCGAGATGCAGATTCAGTGTGTTTTTAGTTTAACTCCTGTGATAGGAGGACTTGGTGTCAGAGCTGGGCGTTGTGACTAAAACAATTTTAACATCAATGTTTTTCAGCCTTGGGATGATGTTTGATTTTGCGGCAACTTAAAATAACATTTTATTACTGTGTTGTGCAAATTACTGTATTTTATATAAAAATACATTACAATAATATTTAATATTTTAAAAATGAGCAAATGCAAAAATGCCAACGGCATAAAAGTCAGTCCAAATGACTTGTGCAGTGCAATCACTTAAACTAAAAAGAAAATCTAATGTAATTTAAAAAATAAAATGTATATTTTATTTATTAATGTGTATGTGTGTGTGTGTATGTGATATAGTATATATATGTATATGATATATATATATATATATATATATATATATATATATATATATATATATATAGTTGTGTGCTATATTAATTAAGATCAGTGAATAGCAACTGAAATTGAAATTGAAAAAAATATTATTTAATGATATAAATAATTAATAGAAATTAAAAATATATAAATAAATGAATATTAAATTATATTTATAAATAAATAGAGTTCTAAAGCTATTAATAAATAATATTACAAAAAATAATATTAAAATAATATACAAAGAAAGAAAGAAAAAAAACGTATTTTATATTAATGTCTATAAAAATTAATTCTTATGTTTATTTATATTAAAATAATTTATAAATAATAAAAATAGCCATTTGGACTGTCTTTTGGCCTTTTTAATGTACATATCTATAAATTGTATATCATAACAATTAATATTTTATACAAAAATGTAAAAAAAACAAAACAAAAAAAAAAACATGCGTGTAATAGTTTTTGCTATTTTGTTGTTATTCATTGATGGTCTTCAGTGAATTCAGTTTTTTCCAGAATTAATTTTTTTATGGTGGCTTTTTTTGTCCTTTTTCATTGTTTTAAAGAGTAAAATATGATTTGAAAAAATAATCAAGACTTGTTTTCATACTGTTTCATTAAATGCATACGAAGAAGGAAAATGTATATATTATAAATGAGGGTAACTGTGTATAGTAATAAATGGCAATATATTCCTGCATGTATTGCTTATTGAAGATTTTAAAGCGTGCAAATTGTCATAAGTGATGAAGCGAATGACCATTGGACCCATTCATTAAAACAATCAGTTTGAAAGAACTGAACATGGCAATGAATCAAAACAGGATTCTTCAGAAAACGTAATGGCCTGATAGAAATTATTTTGTATTTGCAACAAATTAATGATGCATATTTTTTCAGAATTGTTATTCAATGAACTGCTCAGCCTTCGTTATCAGTACCTGAGTGCTGTGCAGCGTAATGGCTTGCCGTACCGCAGTGCAGTGCAGTGGAGTGAAGATACATGGAGGTGACGTGCAGGGCAGGGTCATAGCAATAGTCCCGCTGTTTCGTCACGGCGGGGTCGCCAGCTGAGGTCAGCTTTAATTAAGGCTCAATAACAGCGGCTGCTCTGAGAAGGCTATTTACTTCTGTCAGCGCTGACCGCCCCTCCTCCTCTTCCCAGCCTCGCATAGATGTCCATGTTGGCACAACAGTTATGTTTCGCCCCTTTAGAGGGCCCATGGGAAGGAGAAAACTGTGGGAGCGGCGCTGTGCATCCAAACACGTGCGGCAGCGACACAAAAACACACTGAAAGGCCTTGCAGTCGCTTGCTCTTGTTTTTGCAGGGTTTTAGTCTTTATCCTTTTAAATGCGCTTTTTTATCGCTTTGTCATTTAGATCGAGCATTTCGGGTTGAAAGCGTTTTTCAGAGAGGACGTCTAGACTTTTTTTTTTTTTCCCCCTCACATTCCCTGCATGTTATCCCTTTTATTAAAAGAAGTCCCAGGCACTGTTTCATTCTGCGTGGTTGCTAGGTTGTGCTTTTCGAGCTTGCAAACGCTCAGGTACGCGAGGACTGCGGGAAGTTTCACACCTGGGTGTTTCTCCAGGGGGCCGTTGCGACTTCAAAGGGCTGATAATTCATGCAGATTCACCCTGTCTGTCTTTATTTCTTAAATCTGATTGCGTCCATTCCGTTTGTAGGCCCCGCGCTGATCAAAGACAGACGGCGTGGACCGTGTTGTTTAAGCACACACTGAGGCATTATGCATGAACTGGCGTATGAATGCAAATTCGAAGCATGCAATGACTTGCAATTTTCAGATCAGTTCACAGCGGGATGAGTGGCGATGCTCACCTGTTTTAAAGCTCCGATGGATATTGTAAAGATGCTTTGATAATACAATTTCATAATAGATAATAGTGGAAATTATATTTGATAATCTATTGCTCTTTCATTTTGTCACTATTTATCGGTCTGACGCTCTATCCGTCACTATCACTATCTATAATTTTGTCGCTCTATCTATCATTCTATTGTTTTGTCACTCTATCGCTTTATCTGTCATTTTGTTGCTCTATCATTCTAAAACTATCCATTGTTCTGTTGGTCTGTTACTCCATCTATTGTTTTTGTCGCTCTATCGCTCTGTCATTCTATCATTTTGTCACTCTATCAATATCTGTCACTCTATCACTCTAAATATGATATAAAATATATATTTTGTTGCTCTATCTATCTGTCATTTTGTTGCTCTATTTGTTGTTTTGTCCATCACTCTGTTATTTTGTTGCTCTATCTATTGTTCTGAGTCTCTATTACTCTGTGTTGTCACTTTCTGTCACTCTATCATTTTGTCGCTGCATCTAAAACTATCTTTGTGTCACTCTGTCCATCGTTCTGACACATTATCACTCTATCATTTTGTCACTATCGCTTTATTGATCATTTTGTTGCTCTATTATTTTGTCGCTATCTATCCGTCACTCTCGTTTTGTCACTTGATCTGTCGCTCTATCACTCTATCATTTTGTCACTCTATCTATTGCTCTGTCCCTCTGTCCCTCTGTTGTTTTATTTCTCTATCATTTTGTCACTCTTTTACTGTTATTTTGTTGCTCTATCTATTGTTCTGACTCTCTATCACTCTGTCTATTGTTTTGTCACTGTCTGTCGCTCTTTCTACCTTTTTTTTTTTTTTTTTGGCTGCATCTGTCACTCAATCTTTGTGTTACTCTATCCATCGTTCTGACACACTGTCACTCTATCTAGCGTTTTGTCACTCTATCGCTTTATTGATCATTTTGTTGCTCTCATTTTGTTGCTCTATCTATTGCTCTGTCCCTCTGTTGTTTTGTTGCTCTATCGTTTTGTCACTTTATTACTCTTCCTCATTTTGTTGCTCTATCAGTTGTTTTGTCACTGTATCACTCTATCTGTTATTTTGTTGCTGTATTGTTTTGTCACTATCGCTTTATTGATCATTTTGTTGCTCTATCATTTTGTCGCTGTATTTATCTCTCGCTGTAACTCTGTTGCTCTGTCCCTCTATCACTCTATCTGTTGTTTTGTAGCTCTATCATTTTGTGACTCTATCACATTATTGATTATTTTGTTGCTCTATCATTTTGTCACTGTATCTATCACTCTGTCTATCGCTCTGTCACTCTGTCCCTCTATCACTCTATGTATTGTTTTGTTGCTCTATCATTTTGTGACTGTCGTTTTGTTGGTCTGTCTATTGTTTTTTTTTTACTGAATCTGTTATTATTAACATGTTATTTTGTTGCTTTATTATTCTGATGCTCTATCACTATCATTTTGTCACTCTATCGCCCTGTCGTATCTATCACTATATCTTTTTGTCACTCTGTCTATCGCTTTATTGCTTTATCTATTATTCTGTTTCTCTATCTGTCACTTTGTTAATCTATCTGTCGTTCTGTTGCTCTATCGCTCTGGGGTGCATTTCCCAAAAGCAACTATGGGCGCAAGTTCTGTTGTTACCAATAGAGACAAATGGAACTTGCAGCCATAGTTAGCTAATGATGCTTTTGGGAAACGCACCTGTTCACCTGTTTCTAACACTGTCACTCTATCAATTGTACTATCGCTCTGTCAGTCTATCATTTGCTCTCTCTATTATTTTTTTGCTTTGTCAGTCTATCGTTCTGTCTGTCACTCTGTCTATTGCTCGGTCATCATTTTGTCTGTCTGTCACTATCTATCATTCTGTCTACCTTTGTCTATCGCTCCATTGATCTGTCGATCTGTCTATCATTCTATCGTTCTGTCTATCTCATTATGTCAATCTACGTTTCTGTCTATTGTTCTGTCTATCATTCTATCTAAAAATTCTAAAAACCCTGCGATATGCAGCTTTTGATAAATGCATTCTAGTCTACTGATTTCTGCAACAGTGTTTCAATCAACGATCCTGATGTCGTGAAACACGAGAAGTTGTCTGGTCTTTTATATGAAGGAAATTCCATTCAGATCACAGTATTGCCGTAGACAGAGAGGACCTGTCTTGTGTTTTAAAATCAAAGCGTCTTATGCAATCGAAACGTCCCTCTTGAAAGTCTCGATTCATTGTTGTGAGTCTGGGAAGATCTTTAGACTGTCTCTTCTCCACTCTGGATGCCAGAGAAACAGCCCACAGGGCCGTTTTCCCATGTTGCACTGCGGCTCGAGCTTCTCTTGACGTCTCTGGCACCCTGTTCTTATAAAGCAATATTCAGACCACACCGTAATCTTCTCCTCAGGGAAGCGCGCTGAAAAGGGGGCTCAGCGTTAATGACACGCAAGCATGACATATACTGCATTAAAAACACACGGACTCAAATCTCCAGAGGTCTAGTTATGATATACAGCGGTACATTCAAATTCAGGTCACGCTGAATAGGGATGTGAAAATCATATCTTAGAAACTGTCTAATCGTTAAGATGGCTAGTTTAACTTGGGAGAGAAATGTAGAGTTAGCCTGGTTTTTAATAATGTTAAATTTTTAATAATAATAATAATAATAATAATAATAATAATAATAATAATAATGAAAACTGTTCTTCTTCTTCTTATTAAAACTACTGCTACTTAAAATATTAAACAAAAAATAAATATCACATTTGCAGTATTTCACAGTACAACTGTAAAAAGTGAACAATAATAATAATAATAAAAATAATAATAATAATAATAATAATAATAATAATAATAATAATAATAATAATAATATATTTATAATATATAATAATAAATACTAGTAATAATACTAATAAAAAACATTACTATTACTGCTATTATATAATTTTACTGTAAACAAATGATTACTTAATAATAATAATAATAATAATAATAATAATAATAATAATAATAATAATAATAATTTTACAGTACAACTAGGGCTGCACGATTTGGGAAAATTTTCATATTGCGATTATTGAGGTCAATATTGCGATACGCGATTGCGATTATAATAAATGCTATTGTGAGTCAACTCGATGGGTTGAAAATGCACAAACAGATTAGTGATAATGCGGAAATGTGTATTTGTAACACTAGAAATGGTTTCAAAATAAATTATTTTTACCAAATGAAATAGCATTTGCATTAATGTAAACTTATTTTCTCAAAAGTATAGCTAAATTAAATAAAATAAAAACATACACATTTTCACAAAAAATAAGATATTTTAAAGATTTTGCCCAAACAAACGGACATTTATGAAGAATGTAAAATATACTCTGTGTAAACTCTTTTGAAAAGGAAACTGGATGTTTTTGGTCGGATCACAAGTGGACAATGGAGACACAGTCGTTTACACCTGGTGTTTAAATCCGTCTCTTCTGTCCATTTTCGACCACTTCTGACCACATTCCTGCATTTACATACATTACAAACTCAACTGACTGGCGTCTCTCCTGTATGATTTTATGTGATTCTCTTCAGACATTAGAACTGTACATGAATTATGAGCTTCTAGAACGTTTGACCTCCTAACTGAAGATCTTTTTTACAAATATGAATAAAAATAGTCTAAACAAAAAATAGCTGTATTAAGTTCAAACAATAGTGCAGCCATAATCAAAGTAGGCTGGGCTACTCTCTCAATATTCAAAGTGCAAATAGAGACCAATTTTTTCAAGCATGATACAGAGCTATAGACAACTACACAACCTGTTATAGGATACATACAAATAACAACATATATATGTTATGTAGCCTAATTTGCGCGCACTGTGGAACCGCTTTCTAAAAGCGCGTATTAAAATTGCTTTTGAAGGCGCGTGCGCGTTTTACTTTCGGTTTCGTTTTAAGGATCGTGCGAATTCTCAGCGGCGCCGAGCGTGCTTTCTATAATACGTGACATGAATTTAACAAACGAATTTGAAAGTGAGGGGGACACAAACTGGATTTTGAAAAGTGGATAAGCTGAAAACGTTTTACACCCCTATTTACACCTGTACTTAGCATTGTCCACTTGTGATCAGATCGACGCATCAGAAAACGCATGTTAATACCAGGTGAAACAGGGCCTCTAATTCTTGCACAGTACCTCTCTCTGGTCAATGTCAGTGATCTCAAATCCAAAATATCGCCATATTTTTTATTGGCTACCAGATCAGTGTCGATCTCCTCGGCATCCATCCACGCTGCGCACACAAGTGAACACGCACGCACACGCGCATGCCACACGTGCACTGCCCATACTGAGAGACTGTCAGATTTTTTTGTTTTAATCTTTTTTGTTTGTTTGTGTTGTTAGCGGTACGGAAAATCAGCAAACTGTCTCAGAAAGTAGGTGTTCTCAAGTCCACACTTATTTAATATAATCGCAACATTTTGCCGTCATATAATCGCACAGGCTGACATCGCGATTGCGATACGATTAATCGTGCAGCACGAGTACAACTGTACAGAAGTTAAATTCTAATATTTATTATTATTGTGATATTATTATATAAAGCCCTATAATCAAGCACAGGAAACCTGGTATATTAAATATTTTAAATCAGTTTTATTATAAAGATCAGGATTTGAAAATTATTATAATAATATGATTTTTAATAGTATTAATAATAATCATAGTAATATTGTTAATAATAGTAATAATAAATATTATTATTATTATTATTATTATTATTAATAGTAGTAGTAGAAATAATAATAAGAAACATTATTATTACTACTACTATTTAAACATATAAAACAAAAATATTACTATTATGTTTCACTGTAAAAAAAATATTAGGGAAAAGATAATAATAATAATAATAATAATAATAATAATAATAATAATAATAATTATTATTATTATTATTTTACAGTAAAGTATTACAGTTTAACTTTACAACTGTAAATAAGCTAAATTGTAATATTTATTATTAGGTCACACTTTATTTTAAGGTGTCATAATACAGAGTAATTACCTAATTAAGTACTTAGTAGTAGCCGTTGTACTTGCATGAAACAAAATGCACTTATCATATAACTAAGTTATGGAACAACCTATAGTTACAGTTTGTAATTATATTAGATGTAATAGGCAGCCACTGTTACACATATGCAACAGTCCGAGTCTGTTACACAACTACATATGTAACCAAAAGACTGTTACATATCTGTTGCACACTTTTTACAACGTAATTAAAAATGTAAGTACACAGACATAAGCTACTTAAAATAAAGTGCATCAAGATTGTACTTAAGTGTACTTCATGTGCATCTGTACTGCATACCTTATCCAGCTGCACCTTAGTTTGATTTAACCCACCAGTACACAGCTTAAATACATGTAATACCTTTCTAATTACATTAAAATTACAGAATGTTACACAGGCATAAGCTACTTGTAATAAAGTGTATCAAGATTGTGCTTAAGTGTACAAGTAGCTGTGTAACAGACTCGGCCTGTTAAAATAAAGTGTTACCTATTATTATACCTATTATTATTATTATTATTATTATTATTATAGTCATGTAGATGTCTATCACAAAACTTTCAGACAAATTATGTATCACTACAGCTACAGACAAGCGCAGGAAGTTTGGAATATCATATTTTAAATCTAAATCTCAAAGTTTATCAGAAAAATCGCAATTTATATATATTTTTCTTGTAGTCATGCAGCCTTATGGTTAACCAATAGGTATTTAATATCCAAATAACATTTTCTGCACTAAATTTTCAGTTGAGGCCTGTGGATTATACATAATAACAGGAACATTGCTCACAGCAGGTGATTTTCACAAAGTCTTTATAGTTTTTGTTGAAGGTTGTGAATTTGTTAAAGCAGCGCTTTGATGCGACACTTTAAAGGGAATGAATTTAAAAACTAGTTGGAAGGGCTTTCGAGAGACTATCAGCATGCTGAAACCGTTCCTGAGAAGTTTGGGAAGAAAAATCAACACCATTTAAATATTTAAGTTCAGTGAAGCTGTTTTAAACTACATATAGTTTTTCTAGTTCACGGCCATCAGAAACACGCACTTACGATATCAGTTCAAGCTCTGTAAATATCATCATAAGCTTTGGATTTGTGTTCTTCTCTGCGTTTCATTTTGCTCCCATTGCATTTCTCTTTTTCAATTTACATATTCACAAAGACGCCCTGAAGTGCTTCGCTGGGTGAATAAACGAAAACAGTTCGGCCTGTTATATGGCAGAGCTTTGTATCGACTCTACACAGCCATGTTTGTGCGAATTCTCGACCCCTTTCATGTTAATGGGGCCCTCGGGGCCCAAAGTGTCCTAGACGGCACGGCTTTGCAGACTTTGCGTCCTCTCGCGCAGTTTAACATGCGTTGCCACATGGGAGAAGCCGAGTCCTGGCAGTGCTGGTGCTTGACATCATGAATGAATGAAGCGGCTATCAGATTCTTTCTAGGAGAGGAATTACTCCATCACAGCTGCTTAAAAGTGTCTTTAAGACCAAGCCAAGCATTCAGAAGGTGTTTCATTGTTTTTAGAAGGATGTGAACATGTCTGGTTTGCTCATGTGAATGCAACTAGTGGTTAGTTGTGTCATGTAGACAATGCTTTCGTGCAGCTTTGACGGCTGTGTCTTGTTACGTGTATTATTGATATGTAATGGGAGATTGTAGCGTGATGTTCAGTTCATGTTGTACTCTGTTCGCAAAGTGCTTACAGTTGTAAGATTCAAATTAACTGTTTACAAGGGTGAATCACGCTAAAACTGTGAAAACGTCTTGTTCCTGCACTGTCATTCACCTACTTAAAGATTTAAATTTAGAGATTTGATAATAATAAAAGATTTAATAATAATAATAAAAATAATAATTACATTAATTCTACATTAACATTAATGACAATAATTAGATATAAATGCATGTTGCTTGTTTCTTTTTTGCATTTTGTAAAGAGAATTTTTTTTCTTTTTTTGTCTTGGCTGTTTTTTTTTTTATTTTTAAAAGAGTAAAAATGTATTCATTTAATGGCAATTAAGCACATTTTCATGACAGTGTGTGTATTTATTTATTATTTATTGCTGAGGTTATTATGGATAACAAAATCATTTGTTACATGAAATAAAACTCTATAAAATAAATACTAATTTTTTGTTTATGTATAAAACGTAAATAAATAAAAAAAATAAAATAAAATATATTTACTTAAACTTTTTTTTCAGTTAGTTGCCAAGGAAACATTAATTAATTAATTAATTAATTCATTCATTCATTCATTCATTCATTTTTGGCAGCACTATTATTTATAGCTAGAAATGAAATCAGTAAAAAAATAAAACTGAAGTTAACTCAAAAGTAAAAATGACAAATGACAAGCCATAAAATTACAAAGAAATAAAATGAAAGCATAAATAATAAAAATACAGTGTATGAAGTATAAAAATAATGGTTAATTTGAAATATTAATAAAAACTATAATTGTATATAAATAATACTAAAGTAAAACTGATCTGTGCTCACTTAAATATATGAATTAACAAACTTATTTAATATGTGAATTACATTTAATTCATTAAATGAATGCTCATTTTTGTACAGTACTGTAGAAAAGTATTACAGTAAATTTAAGGAGAATCACTATTGAAAGTAATAAGTAATATAAATTAGTTTTAAATTCAACATGCAATCAATCAATAAATATATAAATGTTCTTTATGCTAAAAATGGTTTCCTATTTATTTCTTGAACATATACTTGATACTTGATATATTTAATTACATATATAAAGGCAACGTACTGTAAGTAAGTAAATAAATAAATAAATAAATAAATAAATGTTCTTTATGCTAAAAAAATATTTCCTATTTATGTCTTGGACATATACTTGATACTTGATATATTTAATTATATATAAATGCAATGTACTATAAATAAATAAATAAACAAACATTCTTTATGCTAAAAATAATTTCCTATTTATTTCTTCAACATATACTTGATGTACTTAATTATATATAAAGGCAACATACTATTAATAAGTAAGTAAGTACGTAAGTAAGCACGTAAGTAAATATTCTTTATGCTAAAAAATATTTCCTATTTATTTCTTGGACATATACCTGATACTTTAAATATATTTTATTATATATAAAGGCAGCATACTATAAATAAATGAATAAATGAATAAATATATAATAAACATTTCTTGAACATATACTTGATATACTTAATTATATATGAAGGCAACATACTGTAAATAAATAAATAAATAAATATAAATATTCTTTATGCTAAAAATGATTTCCTATTTATTTCTTGAACATGCTTGATATATTTAATTATATATAAAGGCAACATACTATAAATAAATAAATAAAATAAATATTCTTTATGCTAAACATGATTTCCTATTTATTTCTTGAACATACTTGATATACTTAATTATATATAAAAGCAACATACTATAAATA